>JAJOOH010001111.1:0-22421 GCA_029582605.1 Solanum gracilifrons | reverse complement strand
ATATATATATATATATATATATATTTGTTTCTAAATTAACATCATATCTTTAATTATAATTAAAGATGCACAAAGAACAAATAAAATAGAAAAAAGTTTTTTGAACATAAAGAAAAAGGAATTTAGTAGAACAAAAAAGTTGAAAGAAATAATGTCAACATTAATTTCGCCTCTTTTTAAATTACATAACAATTTTCTCCTTATGCTCTTCCTAATTTGATATGAATTCTATAAATAAATTGATTTTTTTTTCCAAATAATTCTTCCTTATTCTCTTCCTAATTTGATATGAATTACATAAATAGATTGATTTTTTCTCCAATAATCTTCTTGCCCTTTGAACACTCTTCACACTTATAAATTTCTCAACCAAATAAATATTTTTCTCAACATATATCTCTTTGTAGAAAGAATTATAGTGCAACATCCTTTCAAAAAGTCTTTTATTTTGAGGAGATACAACATAATCTTTCTTCCTACACCAATGTAATATCTCTTTCTCTTTTCTTGTTGGATGTAGTAGAAAAATGTATTAATGTGATCATTCCCGCTAATATGAAGTTGGACAAATCTGTTGACATTATGAGTTGCTCATGAGTCATGATGATAACGACGACGCTGGCACACATGTTACTATCAGATCGACGTAATACATTCTTCATAGAAATATGTATATAACATGATAATTCGAAATTGATTGACATGAAGATGAAAAAGAAGCAACAACAAAGTTAAGAAGTGTGTTGTAGTTGTTTATGGATGTTAAAATCTTTCTATTTTATAGGCTAAATATAAACTGTTGTGGAAAATGAATAGTTTTTAGTCTTTTCATCTTCCATCAATTTAAGTGTATATTAATTTAAGAAATGTTTTAAAAGGGTGTGGTTAATTGGACATTAGGAGTTACAAAAGCTTTAAAATTAAATTGATGCATTTTCCTTTTCATGGAGTAGAAGATTGAAAAATATCAAAAAATTGAGAAAAAAAGATAAATATCATTCCTGGCTTTAGAAGCATGCCACATCAGCAGCCTCGTGTTTCTCCTTTATATATTACCCTTATTTAGAAATGGGACTTCAAAAGAACCAACACTGCATCTTTGTGTTGTACTAAAGGTAGTACTGATTGTACATTCATTTGTCCCTTTTTCATTTCATCAATACACACCTGTCCCATTTTCCTTTCACTCTCTCTAGAACTTTCCTGCTACGCTCTCACAATTTCCTAAGGTTTTTTCTCGCCTTCTTCGTCAGCTCCGTCGACTTTGGCAACTCTTCTTTCCATACATCTGAACTCTTCAATGGCCGATCCATCTCTTCCTCACTCTCTTCTGTTTCTCTGCACAGTTTCAATTTCTCGCTGAATCTGAAGGTTTTGTCAACATTTTCGTTTGCTGCGGATGCGCTGGCCAGGTATTTCTTCATCATTTAACCTAACTTTCTCCGATTGCTAATTTGTCCTCTGTAGATGCAGCTAGAATCAACGATTTAGATGCTCAGCAACACAAAACTAGGTAAAACTTACCAACGAAGAAAACCCAAATATCATTTCACATTTTTCCTGGTAGTACCACAAATTGGTCAAACTGATAAATGTCTATAATTGCATGTATTTGTCTGTTGCACTATCTTCATGATCCACCCACCACAACCCCTCTAAACCGCAAAAGTCCCTTTCAGACTTTGACTGCTTACAACCTTCCGCTTTCAACGGTTTCTGCCTTTGTCTTTTCTCTATTGTTTGCGCCTTCAATTTTACAGCTCTGTACTCTTCAATTTTGGGATAGTTTTTGCCTTTTTCCTCACACTACACTCCTTTCCGTCTTTAGTTATGTTAAACTTCAAAGTACTTACTGCTTTATTCTGTCCTATTTATAGTTTCTCTATGTTAGATCAAATTTGTACTTTTAAAGGTAATAACTTTCAAAATAGAAGAATGCTATAATTTATGCATCCATTTTGTCAAATAACAAATACTAAGAAATATTTATTTTTAATTAGGAGGACATGTAAATAAAGACGTAGATCCAGGAGAGTCAACAAAATATTGTTCTCTAAAATTACCCCAAACCCAAGAAAAAAAATCAATGAATTGTGGGGTTAGTTAGCCTAAAGTAACTGAAAGCTGCAACTTTCGCTAGAAATTTCATTTCTGCTTCAAATCTGTGATGAGGTAAAAAGCAAGTGTAAACATACATAATAAACTGTACTTGTATGATGAAAAAGTTAAATTCTTTATTATTGTTAAGTAGGCCTTTATTTTAGTGCATTAGTACTTTTTTTTTTTTTTTTCAGTGGTTTGGTAAGACTATATGAGAAAGTCTGAATGTATCATGTGTCACTTTCATACTAAATTAGAGGTTTTGTCCTAATAGTCCAATTGCAAATCATAAGGGCACATTCAGTGGGCTTTGTAAACAGACTGTTTGCTGTGTTTCATCAAGGTTGTTGTTTCATTATTACTCTCAAGAAAACCAACAAAATATACAAAACTATTTTTCGTACTTTTTTATTTAACCATTTGGTATCAATAATTCAGAGGTCAGACTTACTACTTTGAATTTATACATGATACACCCTTTAACGAGACAAAATGGTCTCAATTAAAAGCATTTGCAGTCTGAAATTACTCACCTTTCAGACGTCTATTTAAACATGAAAGAGTTTTAAACAAGTTACTTTTTATATGTGATTGTGTATTCCGCTTTTTCAAAGTTGTATGAATGTGAAATATAGAATTCAAAATGGAGAGAAATTACAAATTTAAGAAAAAAGGAGGGCGGGGAGGGGGGGGGGGGGTGAATAGTTTTCTTTTACAAATGGACTTTCGCCTGAATCAGTGAGGGTGCACAACATTACTCTTTTTTAACTGCTGTAGTATAGAACACATTCGTGTGATAGAATATGATGTCCCACCAACATTTGTAGAAGCTAATTCTTATTCTTTTTCCCTACTGTATAGTCGTTTGACTGAACTTTGACAGATAATTATTCAACTCTTCATATTTTTCAACATTTTCTATCTCTATAACAGCTTTCCACTGAAAAAATTATTGTCCAATTGTACTTTATATAGTAATAGTGACTGCTAATTGCTTTTATGTCTTCACTGACCTCTGCTAAAGGGCCTTAATAGATTTACGCATGACTGTACTTCTACTATGACAACACTGTCATTCTGCTTTCTATTTCTTCTTTATTTAGTATTTTGTTACATACATACAAACTTTATTGTGTTTCTACAGTTTATATGTCATAGGACTAAATAGTCAGAACATCTCTGAAGTAGTATAGATTATCTGTTCAGTTTCCCTCTGGCTGCTTTTGTTCTATGACATCGTCAATCTCCTACTTTCGCCTCCTCAAATTGTACACCTGTATATCATGATTGACAAAGAACTAATAGCACATAAATGTTTCTCACATGAAGGTGGAAGGAAAAGTTAATACTATGATACATGCTGTCTGATCTTTTATGATTCTGTAATTTCTGTTCATTCTTTTTCCTAATTTGCTTTTACAACAGTTTCTTACTGCTTTGTTACTAGACGAAAAAATCCTTTATCTCGCTACATTTATGCTTTGGTAGGACTTCATTTTCTAAGTTCAGTTTTATATTCTACTCTTTTCTTTGTCCAGAACTTCCTCCTTTTCTAGATTAAATGCCTGCAAATCAACTATTACTGTAGACTTTTAACTGTTGTTTGCTAGACTTTTGTTTGCTCATATTCTACTGATTATTTCTGGTTAATATCTGCTCTTTTCAGTTAGACAAAAGATATACAGCACAACTTTCTCTTTTCAATCATTATTGGTTTGCATTACTGCAAAACCTGGTAATGAAATACTTCCCTAATGCTTTGTTCTATTACAATGTCTTCGTTAGCACATCAATGTTCTACAAAGTTTACTCTGCAATGCTATTGTCATCTTGTCTTACAAAAAATTCTTAGCTTTGCATATCCACAATGTTATCTAATTTGCTCTTGCATGTTTCTCAATAAAACTCAATACATACATCAGTTTGAATTATTTCTGCGCATAGTGCAGCTGGGGAGATTTCTCTGTTCACAATTTCGCTGCCTGTCCTTTTCCCAGTACTTTTGCCTCAGCTACTTCCAGCTGTTTCGGGGTTAAATTTTACCTAGACGAAACAATTCACCATGCAAATAAACTGTTTCCTCAAAGTTTTCATTCAAGATCAAATTTCCATTCATTCACATTAGGTAACAATACTGATGATGAAATATTCCAGTTTTCCATCAGTTGACATTAACGCATAGTCATAAATTGCCGATATCATGACATTCTTGGTCAACATTCTGCCACACTTTTCTTTAGGCGAACACTGTTACTGAACACACTGCCCTTTTTTCTCTGTCAAATCACCCCACTTGTTAATCCTTACGTCACTTTCTTACTCTGGGAACTGATATACTCTCTTCATAATACGATTTACTTATTTCAAATTTCAACGCTTAATATCCACACATTACTGTATGTATTTACTTATAACAGTCTTCGTAGTTACTTCTATTTTCTGCAACTACTGTACTCACATGCTTCAGATTCTCTTCCTCTGTATTGTTATTTCAGTTTACCAAATTACAATGCTTTATATTCATGCGTCTTTGTTCTATTCCATTTGGGAATGGAATAATTGCAGCAAATGCCACACAAATCTGCATGTTCACCACATCATAAGTTGTAGGCTTAAAGAAGCTACAATAATGTTAGTCTAACATTACACAATAATGAAACAGCGTCAACAAACCAGAAAACCCAATTGTCACATGAATACCAAATGGACGCTTGAAATGATAAAATCACTATACAACACTGTCCCAAAACTGTCAGTATGACACCAACTTTCTCGACTGAAAGGTCAATCGCTTCAACTTTGCTGATGTAGCTACAGTTTGACAGCTTTCTGAAACAAAATTTTACCTTAAACACTTACAATAGTCAAATACTCATCTACATATACATGCATCTGCAAATGAAAAAACAGACTTAAAGGGAACACAGTTTAATTTTAGGATTCATTGTAGATTCACTGTCGACTTTTTGTGGCTTCCTCTGCAAATCAATACATCAAATTTTGGAGCTGTGTTTCTTTCAACTCTACGTGTTGTGAACTTTGTTCTCAATATTCAACTCATTCTCACCTTCTGCATTTCATTCCACACACATTTTTTATGATCTTATCTAATAAAGCTCCTCAAATTTTACATAAGCTACTATCAAAGCTGTTCATTTATTGGTTGTTTTGTTTATTTACAGGAAATTAATAAATCAGCTGTTTCAGATTCCTCTAATTTCCCACAAACAGAAAAAGAACTAATACAGTTTAGGTAACAATCTTTTTTACCTTACATTTTAACAGCTTATTGCTTTGTTTCTGTTATTCATTCTACAGGTAGTTTTTGCCATTATTTTTTCCATTCTTCCGTTTTCTTTGGATTCTTAGGTTGCCTATCATAAACTGTATGTTCTTTTCCTATATGCATGTTTCAGAAAGTAAATAAATATGTATATAACTCTGCTGTGCAGAGTGCATCTATGACCATTTTTACCAACTGTCCACTGGTACTCAAAGGGCCAATAATAGCAGCCACAACTGTCACCGTCAATCTACTTTAAACTCTTTCCCATCTTTGTTTCTTACACTGAAAAAACCCATATCATCATTTCTAATTTCACAATAATACGATACGTTCAACTTATGATATCACATTAGTATGAAACACAATAGCATGTCAAACAACTAACAGAAACCTGCACAGTTACTTCAACTTTTTACTCCTTCGATCAAATTTTATTACTCTACATAATTGTTTCTACTACATTTGACGAAAAGCTTCAACCTCCATGCTCGATATTAAACTAACTGTTTCGCTCGCTGTGATCATACTTCTTCCGGAATTTCTCTGTGCCGTATGTAAAATGTTCATCTCTGAAAACCATGATACGTTATTTTATTAGTTCCAACAGAACAATTACAAATCAAATATTGTTTATGTTAAACAATCATTGCCAACAAAGAAAGCTAATTTATTTAGCCTTATATAGGATAAATGTCATAGAAGCTGCCTGTGCTACACATGTTCTATTCCTAATTTGTCCAACTGTTCAAAAAAACCCTATGATGGTGCCTACTCTCATATTTTTTTCAATATATATTTATGCCTATATGCCCTTCAATTTTACCATAATTTCGTTGTTACATTGACTTTTTTTTTCCCCTTCAAATTGCTTACTACAAAACAAATGACACTACTCTGTTATAGTCATTTACTACTGTTTTGGTTTTTTTTTGTCACCTATATGTACTTTTCCCCCATTACATTAAGTTAGAAATTTATTTACCAAATCATTAACTACTTCAAACAGGAATGGCAGAAAATAGAGATAATGTCTCTGGGCAACAGACAACTTCTGACAAAAATTTGCGCCGCCGTACTAGATATGCAGAAATGTCACCGGAGAGAAAAAATTTAATTCTATCCCACCTAAGACAAAAAAGGGCTGAATCAAAACGACAAAAACTCCTTCATCAATCCAGTAGTAGTAGTGCCGCTCTTACAATTAGCACTTCTTCAGTATCTTCTCAACAAGGTCAGCTAACGATATTCTTATCTTCCTACCGTCAAATCTCTCTTCTAAATATCTGTACATATAGTTACACGCTTTAGTTGACCTACTCTTCCTACATTTATTTTGGTCATTTTGTTGGTCAAGCTTGCAAACCTACAACTCTACCAGTTGCTTCAACTATAGGACAACGTATGGTCAATTGCTTATCTACCTTTGAAGTAGGTCAGTCCTCAAATATTACTTCAACTATTTTACCTATATTCAGTTTTCATAATTACGCAGCTGTTTTTAAATACTTTATTTTCTCATACTAGGATCAACATCAATTACATCTCATGTTGCAACCACATTAACTTCCACATGTACTCCAAACAAAGGTATGCTTCTTTTAACCAAATTCATTACAACACATGTATTCTTCTTACTTTATATATACGCAATAATTGCTTTGTACCATGCACAGGTAGAAATAAGTTAGAAGTCAATCTACAAAATGATAATTTATTGCCAAAACATTACTTACTTTTAAAGAGAGTTCCAAATTGCAAATTCTGTGCAGCAAAAAGGTTTCAATATGAATCACCTGGTTTTTGCTGTGATAATGGATCAATTAGACTATCTTCTTATAATATGCCTATCGAATTGCACAATTTGTTCTTGGGTGACTCCAAAGAATGTCAACATTTTCGCACTTACAGTAGAGCCTACAATAATATGTTTGCCTTCAGTTCACTTGGAGTACGTTATGATAGAGAATTAGCAAAGAGAAATCATGGCATCTATACATTTAAAGTCCAAGGACAAATATATCACTTCATTGATGATTTGATACCCTCAGCAGGAAAACCAAAAAATTTACAATTATATTTCTATGATAACCAAAATGAGCTAACAAATCGAATGAGGTTATCAGATAATCTTAATGAGCTGATTGTTGCAAAGCTCATTGATATACTAAAAATTAATCCTTATTCTACTTTTCTAAGATCGTTAACAGTCGTTCCTAATTTATTCGAATTTTACATTGCTCTAAACTCAAGTTCCAATTTAGACCAAAGAACACATAACTTACCAACTTCATCCGAAGTTGGGGCAATTTGGATTGAAGATCAGTTAAATGATAAAATTCATACACCACATATTCGGATTTACACTCATAGTAACAAAAGCCAATTGGTCAATTACTATTATGGATGTTATGACCCATTACAATATCCACTATTGTTTCCCTATGGTCAAAATGGTTGGCATTGTGGTATTAAAAAATTCAACAAGACATACAGTTATTCCAACACACAAATTTCTTCTGAATATGACCAACTACCAAGTATAATGAATATGACTTCTATTGATAGACTCCTTCACATCGAATCTAAAGTTTTATCAAAGGGATTAGGAAAAAGAGACACTGTTTCTTGTCGTGAATATTATTGTTATAAAATTCAAATAAGAGATGAACAACCAAATGACACTTTACATTCTGGAAGGCTTTTTCAACAATACATAGTTGACCAATATATCAAACTTGAGACACAAAGATTAGACTTTGTTTCATTTAATCAAGATCTATTTAGAGTTGAAGCTTTCCAAGGAATTATTGATTTACTGAGGCAAGGAGAAAGAGATGCTTCCAATATTGGCAGACAAAAATTCCTTCCTGGTAGTTTTATAGGAGGCCCAAGAGATATGCGTCGAAGATATATGGATGCCATTGCTTTGGTACAACATTTTGGAAAACCAGACATATTTTTGACAATGACTTGTAATCCTTGTTGGCCTGAAATACAGGAACATTTACAGCCAATGGAAGAAGTTCAAAATAGACCTGATTTAGTTAGTAGAGTATTCCGAGCAAAAGTGGAAGAACTTAAAGCAGATATTAAAAAAAAAAACATATTTGGAAAAGTTGCAGCTTTTATGTATACAATTGAGTTTCAAAAAAGAGGTCTTCCACATGCCCATTTTCTCATTATACTTATGGATGGATATAAATTGCTAACACCAGAATCATATGACAAAATTGTATGTGCTGAATTACCTGATCCCTATATTGATCATCATCTATACAAGCTTGTCACCAAACACATGATCCATGGTCCTTGTGGCTATTTAAATCCTTCAAATTCTTGCATGCAAAAAGAAGGAAAATGTAAGTTTAAATATCCAAAACAACTTGTTGAACAAACAACTAAAGGAAAGAATTCGTATCCTCTTTACAAAAGACCAAAAATGATCAAACCAATCAAAGTTAGAGGACACAACATTGACAATTCTTGGACTGTTCCATACAATCCGTTTTTACTTACGAAATTCAGTTGTCATATTAATGTTGAAATATGTTCTGACATTAAGGTCATCAAATACATTTACAAATATATTTGCAAAGGACATGACAAAATTGCATTTTCTGTACATAATAATGATACTAATGTACAAATAGATGAAATCAAAGAATACCAATCTGCTAGATGGGTTTCTCCAACGGAAGCTGCATGGCGTCTCTTTGCTTTTTCAATAAGTGAAATGACTCCAAGCGTTTGCCAATTGCAATTGCATCTTGATGGACAACAATTTGTTTCTTTCAAAAACAACCAAACTGTTGATCAGATAATAAACAATCCAATGATAAGGAAAACGATGTTAACAGAATTCTTTCTTATGAACAAAATCAATAACGATGCTATAAATCTCAATTTACTATATAAAGAGTTTCCCCAATACTTTGTATGGTCATCATCATACAAAATGTGGTCACGTCGAAAACAACGCCTTACTATTGGACGTATTGTCACATGTCATCCAACCGAAGGAGAAAGATATTATCTTAGGCTGCTTCTAATGAACATAAGAGGACCAAAATCATACGAAGATCTACGTACAATGGATGGAACATGCTACACTACATTTAGAGAAGCTGCAGAAAAAAGAGGCTTACTACATTCTGATAATAACTTAATTGTTTGTATGTCTGAAGCTGTAACCTATCAAATGCCTTACAGTTTAAGAAGACTATTTGCAATACTATTAGTTTATTGTAATCCTGGTAACCCAAAAGATCTTTGGAAAAAATATGAAAACTCTATGTCAGAAGATTTTAAAACAATTTCAAATGTTACAAAAAATTATATCCAACAGTTAGTTTTAAATCATATCAGTGAAGTTCTACTTTCAATGGGACGTAACATAAATGAATTCAAAGATGTATTTGGAAATGTTAACTTTTCTAAAACAACTAATGAGGCCAAAGAAATATATTTCGAAAGAAATATAATAGTCTCTGAAGAAGATATACTTCTACAAAGGAAATTAAATGTTCACCAAAAAAGGGCATATGACATAATTCTTGAAAGGGTATATTCCAATAAATCAGGAGCTTTTTTCATTGATGGTCCTGGTGGAACTGGAAAAACATTTCTTTATCGAGCTTTGTTGGCTGCTATAAGAACAAAAGGATTCATAGCTTTGGCAACTGCAACTTCTGGTGTAGCAGCTTCAATACTTCCAGGAGGACGCACAGCTCATTCACGTTTCAAAATTCCTATTGACATTGATGAAAATTTCACTTGCAATATTAGTAAACAAAGTTCATTGGCAACTCTAATTCGAGATTCAAAGTTAATTGTTTGGGATGAAGTCTCAATGGCAAAAAAAAAAACTATTGAAGCTCTTGATACACTTTTAAAAGATCTTATGAATACCAAAAAACTTTTTGGTGGAAAAGTTGTAATTTTTGGGGGAGACTTTAGACAAACACTTCCTGTTGTTCGTAATGGAAAAAAGGAAGACTTTATTAGTGAAAGTTTATTACACTCTCACATTTGGAATGATCTTGAAAAATTGTGCTTATCTGAAAACATGCGTGCAAAAAATGATCCAGCATTTTGTGCATATTTAATGAGAATTGGAAATGGACAAGAAAAAACTAACAACTGCAACAAAATTGAAATTCCCAATAATTTTGTCATTCCTTTTACACATGAAATAGAATCTTTGAATGTTTTGTTTAATGTAACTTATCCTGATTTCCGTACATTCTATTCTAATCCATCTTTTATAACTTCCCGGATTATTTTGACAACAAAAAATGATTTTGTTGATGAAATAAATGACATGCTTATACATAGATTTCCCGATGATGCTACAATCTATACAGCTATTGACGAAACAATAGAACCAAATGATCAGTGCCAATTTGAAGATTTTTTACATACCTTACATCCTGCTAACTTACCACCTTATAAATTAACTTTGAAAAAATATTGTCCAGTTATATTATTAAGAAACTTAAATCCTGCTGAAGGTTTATGCAATGGTACACGATTGATATGTCATGATTTTAAATCACATGTTATCAGTGCTATTATTTCCAGTGGTGATTTTAAAAATAAACATGTTTTTATTCCAAAGATCCCATTACTAGCATCAGAAGATGAGAAGCTACCAGTTCCCTTCAAAAGAACACAATTTCCAATAAGGTTATGTTTTGCTATGACTATAAACAAAGCTCAAGGTCAAACATTAGATTTTGTTGGAATATATTTGCGTGAACCAGTTTTTTCACATGGACAACTTTATGTTGCTTTATCTCGAGCAAAATGTTCAGACAATGTAAAAATATTAATACGTCCGCCTACAGTAGAGCACACAAATGATCATTGTACATATAATGTAGTTTATGACGAAATCATTCGAAAAGCATTCTCACAGTAACTTTAAAACCAACAAATGTAATAAGTACACACCCTAATGCTACATATTCTTAAATTTCAGGTTATTTTACTTTACCTGTTTTTTTTTTTACATAAGTAAGAGTTAGTTTGCAATCATAGTTCAAGATTTTCAATTTACAATTTTTGGTTTCAATTCAGATTGTGCCTGGCCAATTAGTTAAATTTCAAATGTTCATTTTGACTAACCTAAATCCTAACATTGCAGGAACAACTTTTTCAATCAAGGGTAACAATTTATATAGTTCTACCTGAAGGAAATGAGAAAGATAACCTACCTAAAAATGCAAATAAATGATCATGAGGTACACACAATTTACAGTCATAATGTTATACCAATTAATGCTCCTAACTTTGTTCACTATACTTTCAATGATCTCTTATTTTTTATCTTCTCTGTTTATTTGTTATTTCACTTCTCACATTATCGTATTGACCTTATTATAGTATGTTCATCTTCTCATAAAAGTCTTCCTTTATAAATTGCCACTAATTTTACCATATTTTAACAAACCATTTTCAAAGTGCTTTACCTGAGCTATATTTATTTTCCTTCAATTTCCTACATACTCTCTTTTTCTCTTTATCTGAACCATCTCAGCTGCTTTATTTTCTACAATATGCATTAAACACCCATTATGTCACATCCTTACAACACTGTAAAAAGAAGGGGGGGGGGGGGTCACAACCCTTACATATATTGCTATCTAATATTTCTATTGTTTCCAGCTATTTGGTTTGGTCCTCTCATTTTTTACTATAATATAATAGGACTTACAATTGCTTATTTCTTTACAGTTTTGATGTACTTATGGCATAAAAGGGTAACATATCTTTCTTATTTTGATTTGCTGCTCTTTCAGAGGTCTAATAATTGTAACACTTAAGAAATCTTTAATAAGTTTATCCACTTTCAATTTAATTAAAAATTGTTTTACTAAAGAAAAGTCTAATAAACACCGCACACTCTTCTATAATTCTACGCCAATAGAACCCATACTGTCCTTTACAATTACAGCTTCAGCAGTCTATTAGCTCAGTCATCTATTATAATTTCAATAACAACTATTGTAAGTTTGTCTCACTCTATTGCCATTCCTCTTGCTTTAGGATGCTCACTAGATATAGCGAATTCAGCATTCTTCTTATTTTGTTGCTTCACTCAACATGACTCTTAACAGAGACAAATTTAAAAGACAATCATCACATGTAATAATAGAAATAACCTAAATACCATTGTTTAACATTATTATTTTTACTGAATTCTCCTATAGGAACATGCATATTTGATATTACTTTCGTAACAATTTGACCTCCATTTAATCCAATACATGCTAACACAATAGTTGCTCAATTAAATGAGCCCCATAGTACAACTTAAATTACATTAAATTACATTTGCAGTCTACTGAGAGTCCCAACTTTCAACCCCCCCCCCTTCCTTTTCTTACTGCCTTTATGATGTTTACAAAAAATGGAAGTTTCAACTGATTGTTCATCTGATATTTCTACACAGCAGCTGCAGCACTCATGATGCGTGATGACATACATATGTTGAACAGAAGTTCTTTTCAAAGACATCATTTTTAACTAAATGTTGGACCTGGAAGAAGAGGATCTTTCCAATTATTTGAACTATTATTCGTTTCAAATATTCAATGCATTAAGGTTGGCCTCCTCAGTTAACTTTCTTAAATGTTGTTATTCTTCAATTTTCTATCAGTTACAGGCCTACTAACAATAATATGATCCCTTTATGTGCAATTTAGTGTAAACAAATGACATTTTACCTCTGTTATACTCTGCTATTTTCAGTTTTAGTTTATAGGTTGGGACCGAGCATTCGGAGTAATAAGAGGGTTAAAGGAGATGATGAACACAGAGTAGGGTCTTCGAACATACGGATATTGATGAGCAAGTCCATACAGCTCTTGAAGATTCTGAAAAAGCAGACCCTAACTTGTTCATGATTTAATACTTCCATATATCACCTCCAAACCCATCATAGTATTATGAGCTTTTATAATATTACTAACTACCTCTGTTGTTGTTGTACTGTGTTATTACAAAGCCTCAAATTTCAAAAAACAATTTTAAACAGATACCTGCGGAATATATACAAAACACAGTGTCATACTCCCTCGGAGATAAAAATGGTATTGTTCATTCATCCCTCTTTCTTATTCTTCAATTTTCTTCTTTATTCATGGCTACTTTGTATACAATTGACGTCTACTTTGTTTTCCTGAACTGTTTTAGATTACAATTATTTACCTTTTTTCAATTTATTGTTATTTAAATGTTTCTCTCATCAGTTTATTTGGTCTATGTTCTAATTTGCTTTTCACCCTGCCCCATTGTGTTTTGCACTTGTTTTTTTCTCATACTTGAATGAGTTGGTGGTCAGACAACTGACTATCCAATTGAGGAATGATTTGCCTATTCAAGGAACACTACATTCATTTCATCAATATCTCAACATTAAGATCGAAAATACAACGACTATTGATGAGAACAACTAACCCCACATTCTAATTCCTTTTTATTCTTCCTCTTCTGTCTTTGTTCTTCTTATTTTCTGTTGTTGACTACTCTATAAGCAATATGGAAATGATTACTGCTTAAAATTTGTTTATGCTAAACAAAAATGGACTTTCTTGTTCGTAATAGTGCATACTCTTTGGGACAATTGTTATACATAGTGCAAGTCATCTACACTCTGTAGACGCCCAGAGGTATATTCTTCAGGTATGTTATCATTTCATATTTCACTATTATTTTACTATTACAGAAATTTTTACCTATTTCATATCTCATAAACGTCTTATCTTTCTCTTTCTACTGTAATTTGTATCTTCCATGCCTATAATGAGGCAAGCACATGTTGACGTATTACACTTTCCAACTGTAGTAAGCAATGACTTCTACATATCATATTTCATAGTTCAATTAGACAAATGTACACAATTGACATCCTTAGACCCATTTTGAGAAACTGAAGTCCACAAAACAGAACACTTGAAAATCTAACTATAACATGTACAAGACGTCACAAAATATAATTTACGCCAAAATATAAGAAAAAATATGTTAAATTACCTTCTGCCAATATCACGTTTGGATGATGAGGTTCATATCATACACCAATAGTCGCGATGGAACCCCACGAAACTTTTGTCAACCACTAGAACCACTTACAAGAAACAACTACAGCAAATTATAGAAAGCCATTAGAGTTGAAAATAGTTACCAAAAATTCAACAATCAGATATAATCACTTCACTTGAAAATTAACAAGTCTTATCAATTAACAACAATTTGGCTGCTCATCTTGGACATGTCTTTTCAGAAGACTCTTTTACTAAGGTGCACAACTTGCATAAAGACGGTACAACTAATAACAGTTATAAAATTTTTATTGTTCTCCAGCAATAATATGAGGCCATACAGAAGGATAGTGAATTCACTGAATGTCATTTCGAATCTGAAAATCAGTTCAACATGAAGCTAATGAAAATACAATTATCCAATACTTTTAAAAGTTGCAGAAACAATTTCAGTTTCTTCTCTTTGTTCTTTACTCTTTCAAATTGTTAAGTTATTTTTCCAAATGAAGACAACAAAATGAAAGTATTTTGCAGGAACGAACTGTAGGAACTTCATGTTCAAAATATCTGCCGAATGTCTCCATTGCTCATAGGATGAGTAGGTGATTTCTTACTCTATTATTTCAATATTTTTTGGAAAACAAAATACAGTTTTAAACTATGTTTCAGCTTCTGTAATTTGATTATAACAGCTTCTTTAACTTTTTCCTTACCATAACATTATACTTGCTTATATCCAACTCTGTCCATAATCAAATTATCTCTATTACTCATAATTCTATTACAATGTTTTCCGCTTTTGTGCCTCTCAATTTGATCAACTTTTACCTCTATCAAACATTTTTGGAGTTACCACATTTTTCTATGTTGCTGTTTATTTTAGCTCTTTGTATTGGTCAGACTGTACTCTCATTGTTTATAATAACCCAAAAAAAAGATTCCTTTGTTTCTTCTTTTGCTGTAAGTTTGTAACAATTGGCTTGCTTCTTCATTTGCTCTAACTTTGTATAGTACATTCTACTTATCTAAATATCTATTAAGTCTCTATCATGGTTAAAGCAATTACTTCATGTACCTAAACTTAGCTTTTGGATTTAGGAACTGATGAATCAATTTCTTGCTAACTGTGGTTTACTCTCATCTCGAGAAACCACAATGCGTGTGTGGAATCATACATAGTTCCCGAAAGGACAAAGCAAGGTTGTTGGTGGACTTCCACAAGCTTAGCTCTCATGCTAACTTGGTAGGTACAAAACACAATCCTCTACTATTGCTGTTTCATCTTCTTACTCTGAATACATCACCCTGCCAACACTTTTTACGTTCCTGCTTGGGTGCTTCTGTGTTTTCATTTGACAAATTTTGCATGCATACTCGAACATTTATTTCATTCTCTCATCTTTCCAATATTACTAATTCACAATTTACTTTTAATTCAATCACATCAACTAACAATTGAAACAATGGTATCTGATGTTAGCACTAATAATTTACTTCATTTCTAAATGTTGTCAATTCACTGTTAAACACGTCCAAATGTGCATTTATATCTGCATTTGAACATCACAATTTCAAAGCTCAAAAGACCATCAGAACATTCCAGCAGAAACAACCTAAACTCTCCTCTTTCAAGATCAAAATTAGTGACTTTACTGTCTTTCTTTTGTACATCAAAGATTCATCTTTAATGTTTGTGATAATGGTGCAATTTTTTTTTTCCTTCAAACATTCGAACAGCCCTTTTTGCCTTCATATCTACTTGAAATTTTATTACCACTTTTCAACTACTCTCTGTTAATTTGTTTGTTTCTCAAATTCTCTGAGTTTTCCTGATTGTATTGTTTTATACTTTGTATAACCTTAGTGAAAATCCTGTCTCCATCATTGAATTTGGAAATTCACTTTTCTTTCACATCTCATTTTCCTTTAACCTATGTTCTGAGACAACTTTTATATCTTTCTGTTGCACTTATAAGTCATTTTCAGTCATACATGTAATGCCCTAAACAAAAACCTTTTATTTGTGATAATGATTCTAACATTTGCTCTTGTTAGGTTAACTTTCTTCAAGACTATTTCTACATTTTTCGTTAATATCTGAATAATTCTGCACATTCTGTTCATTTTTGTGTCTGTAACCATTTATACATTTGTTAACCATCTGGCTAACAACAGAAGAAGTTTTGGCCTTACTGTCAACCTGGTACCTATATTTTCTCCAATGTTGAACAAGTTACATCGCACATACTTTGCCCATGTCAACTGCTGTTGTCAGTTATTTGTAAATGTAAACAGTTTGTCTCAAAAACTTTTTCCATTTCTCCTAATAATCTTGCAGACACAGAACAGTGGAGTTGTACTCCTGAACTTCTTACTAATCCTCAATTTAATGTTATCCATCAAAAGTACAGCTGGTCCATATAATTATTGTAAACATTACAATCCAATTAGCCATCTAACAAGTCAACTAATATGACAACTAACGTAGGTAAGACTTCAAAATTACAACCTGTCTTACCTCTTTCTATGCAGCTGTATTTAGGTGTCAGGAGATACACAACGACTGCAAGAAACGTTGAATCTGGATCATCGCTACATTAAAGCTTATTCTCGGCATTCAACTACTACCAAAGAACTTGGGAAATTTAAACAATCAATTGAAGGTATAGTTAATCTTCAAATGTTACCATATGTAGAACTGTTAAATTCAGGTTTCCTGTCTGATCCACATGTAGAAGCACAGATGTCATTAAGACAAATTTTCATTCTGTAAAGACTGCCTCAGATTTACCGCAGATGCTTTTCATGAAGATTTCCATCAGCACCAAAAGCTTTAGTACTCAATTGTAGAACATCATCATCCTCCGCTTCCAAAGCTTGTACCATTTTTTGGATCAATGATGCATCCACAACACGATTTTTAGCAGCTTCTTCCTCCTGAATTGATACTCTACTTTCCAAGTCTTTGAACTTTTCCAAATACAACTTCAGTTTTGCCTCAACTTTAGCTTTTTCATTTTTTAGCTACTCATTTTTCTTCTGCATATCCTTCAATCAATTCTCCATCAATTGAAAGATATGCAAAAGAAAAATGAGGACCTAAAAAATGAAGAAGCTGAAGTTCACGCAAAATTTAAGATGTATTTCGAAAAGTTCAAAACAGTTGGAAAGTACAGTATCAATTCAGGAGAAAGAAGCTGCTAAAAATCATGTTGTGGATGCAATACTGATCCAAAAAAGGGTACAAGCTTTGGAAGCAGAGGATGATCATGTTGTACAACTGAATACTAAAGCTTCTGCTGCTGATGGAGATCTTCAGGAAAGGCAATTGTCAGCACCTACGCCTCCATTGGTTGACTCAACTGCAAATCAAAATGGAAATGGAAGTGATAAATGAACACATGAAGGTGTTATTATGCTTATATCTGTCTTGTTCACGTTTTTTTTTAAGTTATGTGCTCAATTTCTGTATGCTTTTCAATTTTGGTTAGGGACCTACAGTTATTGACTCATGCTTTTTCTGCTATGCTTAAGCTTTAGTTATCTATGCTGCATCTTCTAATATTTGCTTGGCTTTGGACCTAAAGCTAACTCCTAAGTATTTATGTGGAACTGCAAATGTGCTAGACATTGATGTAGTAATTGCGTGCACTCGATGTGGTTTATATTCCTTTGTCTTTAACTTCAAAGTGTAAGATTAACATGGTCACATGAGTGTAGCTGCAGGCACTGATAACGCAGACTTCATTTGTACAAAAATGAATCTGCTTAATTGTCCTGATATCCACACATTGCATCCCATGCCTTCTGCTGGTACTTCTGCTCAACTCAATACCAATGTTTCCAACATCGAAACGAAAAGACACCATTCAAAGCAACCAGGTACACATGATTTCTCACGCTTATTCTTGCATTTCGTTTGTTACCTCTCACATTCAACCCACATCTGAAGTTACCAGTAATGATTTACTCAATTTCTAAATGTTTTTATATCCATTGTTCAACATATATTGCAAATTAAGAAAATCTAAATTTCCTTTTTTTTTAATTTATACCAATACAGCAGTAGTAATCTGTGTGTGTTTGTCAACTTACTATTTTTGCTACCATACTAACCAAATGACACATGATTTGATGTGTCTGTCTATCTCTCTATGTGTATATATATATAATATATATATATATATATATGTATATATATATATATAGAGTATATATATATATATATATACATGGATAGATAGATAGATAGATAAATACAAAAATCTTTATCATCCTTATTTAGAAAAAACAATTAAAGTACAATTATCTTCATACAAATTCATGTAGTTTTGGTTGCCACTGAAATAATGCCAAAAAGCAGACAAAATCATTACAGTAGGTAGTCAAATGTAATGATTTTGTCTCTTTTTGGACTACCAAATGTACTGATTTTCTGCCTTTTTTGGCACTATTTCATTGGCAACCAAATCCCCGTGAATTTCTAACAAGACACATGTAATTTTTGTCCTTTATAATTTATCTATTTCTAAAATAAATAAAAATAACTAATTAGATAAGGGTAAGGTAATACATATTTTTATATTTATATATATATATATCTTTTTCTTTTTTTTAATATTACCCTTATATATATATTACTGATACAACAGAAATTTAATAGGTTCTCATTCAAGAACAAATTTTGCTCCCTTTCTCAGGTATTATTTCTTCCCTTTTCATCTTTTTCCTCTTCCCAGTTTCAATTTTTCTTCCAGATTCTGCTTATGAACAAAACAGAAAAAAAATAAAAATATTATAGTTATTAGTTGCAAGTCAATTACTATAGTATTACATTTGTACTCATATTGCAAATGTAAAACCCAAAGTAATAGCCTCCCTTATGAGTTTCCTGTTTCATAGCTCATATTTAATGCTTTCAATAGTATTCAATCTTTCATAGATATAACATGAGCCCAGGAGTATGCTTTTACCTTAATCCCCAACATCATCAAAATATCGCCACAATAGCTGTTTTTTTTTGTTTTTTTTTTGGCTTTCTTCTTTTCGAAATTTTAAATAGTACCATCAAAGTTTAGTTTCTATGAATAAAGTTTTTCATATTCTTTTTGCTAAATGTATAGTCATTTCACTCAAGTTTCAGAGATAATTGTTCCTGTTTAATATTCAACAACATTTTTTGTCCCTGTAACAGCTTTTCTGTGAAAAAATAATTGTCCAACTGTACTTTGCACATTAATAATGCCTGCTAACTGATTTAATGTCTTCATTGCGCTTCGCTAAAGGGCCCTAACAAATTTACACATGACTCTACTTCTGCTATGCCAAGACTCTTGTTTTTGTTTTCATTTGTTCTTCATTTTGTTTTTGCTTGCAAAATACAAACTTTATTATCTTTCCACTGTTTATATCTCATATCACCCAATAGTAAGAGGTACAACTCTCAAGTAGTATACTTTATTTGCTCAGTTTAGCTGTAGCTCCTTTCTTTGTATCCAATTATCAAACTACTGCTTCAACATTCTACAATTTTACAGCAGTATCTCATGACTGACAAAGAACTAATAGCACATAAATGGTTACCCCATCAAGCTGACAGCAAAAGTCAATAGTATCATACATGCTAGGTCGTCTCTTATGAGTTTGTACTCTACGTTCATTCTTTCTCATAAGTTGCTTTTACAGGAGTTTCTTAATGGTTTGTTTCTACAAGAAAATCTCATTTACACAGCTGGAAGATGCATTTTGCTGCACACTGCTGCTTTCATTTGATTCTTTTTCCCCTTTTCTGTAAACACCTGAAACAATGTTGCATGTCCCTCATTTAATCAGCCCTGTTCAAAAAAACTCAACTTACCAAGTACTTTGACTTACTATTCAACTTACGCTGCAGCTACTACTATTTGGTTACCTATATTGCCTACAAACATGGTACTAAGAGTGAACATCAACCAAATTGAACCAGCAACACGAGATTGGATTTGCAAAGTTCAAATTGTCGAAATAGGACGCCCACGAGAAAGCCTTGACAAGAAATGTACATTCCAAAATTTGATTTTGGAAGATGAAGAGGTGAGATCATTATTATATTTTATGTTATCACTATTGCTCTTTTCCTCTCAACTTAGTTAATCTCAACTTTCTATAACTCTTACTTTCAGGAATGCCAAATTAAGGCTGTTATGTACGCTGACGAAATTGAGCAGTATGCAGCTACGCTTAAACTCTTCCATACCTACCTGATCTCTACTGCAAGAGTGAAAGCCTCCCTAGCTTCATACGGCAAGCCAATACATAAATTTTACTGGATTCTTGACAAAGAAACAGTAATTGAACAAATCAAACCATCTCACGAAGTTGAAAAAGCACGTCCACCGCCAACCAAGCTGAATATCACAACCTTTGACCACATTCCTCATTTGATGGTTGATTCTGCTGCTCAAATAGGTATATCCATCGTACTAGCTATTCTCACACTGAAATATACATCTGCACTTCTGGAAAACACTTGCAACAATTCATTATATATATTACATACGCAGATATACTAGCAATTGTTCTTCGTTGTGGTCCTCAAAAAAACGCCAGTCGCACTCATCATATGTGTCGAGAAATTACCCTTTGTGACAATCAGTAAGTATAACATTTCACATTCTCTTTGCCCATTTTCTGCAACTATTTCAAATCAGTAACCACTTATTCCCTTTCTATGTTCACATCATCAATTATCATCTAACCATTAGCATGGTACTTACTCTTCTGTCTTTATGTTCTCACATTGTCAGGAAAACTCAGTTTTTGTTCACTCTGTGGGAGGATTTCGGCGAAATCGAAGGGCATGAAATTGCCTCTAAAATGGCAACAGAACCAGATCTGCTTGTCATTCTCGCAAGAAGTATAGGAATCTCTACTTATCAAGGTAGATAAACAGTCAACTTCTTACCAGCATAATGTTATACAATAACAAAACAATGTACAACCTATATGTTATACAGGGTTGTCACTGCAAACTAGATACAATTCCACACTACGTGTGAATCCCAATTACCCACAAGCAGTGGCACTCATGAACTGGTACTGACATCTCATATTTATTCTACAGCTTTAAATTACATCTAAACAAGCTACTAAACATATTATATGTTGTAACAATAGGGCAAAAGAGAACAAAACAATGTTGTTAACTTGTCCATCAGAGAAAACCTCAACAAGCTCATCTACCGCTCCCATGATACTCACTACTGGTGGCCAACAACTTCTCTCTATTGCAGAAATCTCATCAGCGCCTTCTGTAAGTCATACTTGAATTTGCTCATTTCAGAGTATCCTTGTTCAGTTTCTCATTCTGTAGCTTTGCTAAAATAATCATAACTTCCCACAGATGGGAGTGTTCTATGTTGAAGCAGAGATAGACATATTAGATGATTTCCAAGACTTTTGTGTGCTTGAATGCTCAGGCTGCAAACAGAAGAAGCGGACAAAGGATAGAAAGGATTTTGACTGTCCAAAATGCAATCGGAAAACAGCCTTAGTGCCTCGGTACTATACTTTTCAATTCTAAATTACACTTTCTACAAAATATAGCATATACTATACTCATATTTGAAACTTCCCTTCATTTCAGCTGTAGCTTCCAAATTGATCTTATTGACAATACTGCTACAACCACAGCATCTATCTCTGCTGAATTAGGAGAAAAAATACTCTCCATGACAGCAGAAGACATATTTGACATAACTTGCACTAAGGTTATCTCTGATTCCCACTGGCTACTTGAACACTGTTGACACCCAATTTTGACCGACCTATAATATTTTTTATTTTTATTTTATTCGATTAAATATGTATTTTAATACTTGTTTCTTGTAAAGTTTTATATTTAGTTTTACCCATTTAACTACATACTTTAGTATGTATAATTTACAAAATTATTATTACTATCCCCTCATTATATATGTGCATTGGTTTATTTAATTTTTAGTTATAAATAC
>JAJOOH010001110.1:0-28636 GCA_029582605.1 Solanum gracilifrons | reverse complement strand
CCTTCGTTTTTCAATTCTAAACATCCTATTTCAACTTAGTTCTTTCCCCAAACACTTAGAAACAATTATACCCTCAATATATACAAGATTCAACTCGAAATCACACCCAAAAACATGAATCAAACTCAAGTAAACTTCAACAACACAACCCACAAGTATTCAAATGAATTTCCTCAAGAACTCATAGGATTTACTTTCAAATCAATTATACTTTGCTGAATTGAATCATGATTGGCGTGTGGGTGAATTAACCCAACGCTATGTGATCTCACATACCTCGTAGGGATCACCCCTTGACGAAATCTACACGCAACCTCCAAGAAATCGACGAATCTTGAACTTTCTTCTCTTTTCTCCTCTTCTCTCTTTCCTCCATCCCTTAGCATGAATTTCAAATTGACTAAACTGATATAATTCTGATTAGACCCCAAATAAACTCCTAAAAATGAATTAAAATAATAAGGGTAAGGAAATGACTAAAATACCCTTTCAAAATCTGGGTTTAGACTTTCCTTATTTGAACAGCCCAACTTCAAATGGGCATATCTCACTCATACCAACTTGGAATCATGCAAACTTGGCGGCGTTATAAAGATTATTCCAAGATCTTTCCTATGATATCTGCAAACAAACCTAACTCATCCTGAGCTAGGAGTTATAGTTGTTTGAAGTTGACCAAAAACTCGAACTTAACATGCTTAATAATTTTCCAGATTTTTATTCTTTCCAAAAATGACTATTTCCAATTTTAAGTTCTTTCTAGTTTTTTCAATTAGCGAGATGTTACATATATAGTGAGAGATACCTTTTTTGAAAGCATCATAATTCATAAAAATCTTATAATCGAGACAGACATATGAAAATAACATAATTTTGATCACATTTATTATTAATAATTAAAATTGAGAAGTATTTTTTCATTGAAAAAATCCATACTGAACTGATTAGTTATATATCAAGTTGGATTTTCTTATGTCATTAGGAAACCAAAATTTGGAGATTCAAATGCAAGAATCATTCATGCATTCTAAGGCAATAGTTACTGGGTCATATTTTCAAAACGTTGAATTTGTATTTTGCATCTGAAAATCCACATTTGATTTTTCAATAGAAAGGTAAGAGAAAGTTTTGAACCTTATGAATTTTGAGATAGACTTAATTGAAATTGAAAGGATGAATCAAACCCAATCAAAAGGGAAGAAGGATTAGGATTTCTTTGTCTTTTAGGAAAAGATAAGGAAAACAGAACTCAAGGTGCAAAGTACAATAGCAGATTTTCTATTTTTTTATGATACTTTGAAATTGTTAATTGAATGAAAGTATAATGGGTATGAATTGATGTAGATTCTTTTATTTTATTGGACCACTATCCATTCTTTATTCATCGAAAGAGTAGTTTAAACCTATCTATTTTTTATATCATTTATCTACTTTGAAACCATTACTATTGTAATATATAATATTGAAATCAATTTTGTTAATTTAAATTAAGCTAGGAGTCTCATTAAGCATCCACTACTTTGAATTGCCTAAGCAAAAATCTCATTGTTTTAGATCCGAACTAAGACTTGGTAATTCATAATACTACAAAATGTTATTGTGAATTATGGTCAATATTGGGTATATAAAGAGTGATTTCAAATCCATAGGTTGATCGTACTCTGGCATGAAAAATATTTGCATGCGATAGGTTCATGAAAATATCATTGAAAATATGAAATTATAATCCAAATCATGCAATTAGGATCAATCATGAAGAAGAAATTGAATTTCCATAAGAGCCCATGGATATCACATAATCCCTGATTTTGGGGAAATCATAACTTGAAGAAATTAGGGTTTTTTAGGGGACTCAGTTGGTGAAGAGAGACTCATAGATGAAGTTCCCACATACCTAGGACAGAGACCCTAGCTTGAATCCTTCAATGGAGACTTGAAGCTTTGGAACCCTAATTTATTTGGAGAAAAGAGTTAAGAGAGAAGAAATTGATTTTAGGAGAGTTATGAGAGAATGAGGGGTTAAGATTTTTAGGAATAACTTAAGTCCACTTAGAATAGGCCAAAACAAAGTAGTTTAGGAATTAAAAGAGTGAAAAAATTAATACTAAAAGGACTCTCATTAAAAATTGTCGGATGTCATCCATAAGGGTATTTACGAACCTATCACGACCCAGACCGTCGTGATTGGCTCCCACACAAACCCTCCGGTGAGAGAACCATTACTACAACCCAAACAAACAAATTTTATGAAACTAAGGCATTTAAAGCTATGGAAGCAGGTATAAATAACAATAAAATGGAGTTCGCATAAACTCCAAAAGTTTAAACAAACAACTAACCAAACTAATGCGGAAGAACAACCCCTAGAATCTGAAAGTCATTGTTCCAAAACTCTACTAACGACAAGTCTAAGAACAAGGGGTACAACCCCGAAACTAAACAATACCTTAAATGAAAGTCGGAGTCCGAAAAGAATGGACTTAAACTAGAGAGATCCATGGCAGCCTGAAAGAACTGGCTCACCCTTGAATCCGGTCACGCTTAATAGTCACTTAGCTGAGGTCGATCAATAGCCGCCTGAAGATACCCTGTACTAAACAAAGAACAAGCAAGTGCAATATCAGTACATAGCAACAGTGTACTGGTAGGATCACACGTCTATCCCAATAAGTGAAACACATGCAAGTAACCACAACATTATAAAACAAGAATATACCAAACATATACAATATTAGTCATCTTTTCAGGATCAATATAGCATCCCATGTTCTTAATAATACACATTGGTTGTCAATTTAGAGCAATATACAATCTTCCAATATCAATCATCATTAGATATGAACGTAATCATTACAAGAAGATACACAACACAATTCAATGGTCCTCACATGGAACCCACGCTCAAATTGTTAGCATACCGGAACGTGGTACCCGATCCAATATTTATTCCGGAATATGGCAACCGATCCCATATTTATACCGGAACGTGGCAACCGATCCAAATTAGTGTGTTGGAACGCAACACTCGATCCATAAAATAAACCACAATCACAACCACAATGTATATTATCACAATCATACAACAAGAGGTGATTCATGGCATACAATTATTCAATTATCCTCATTTATGATTAGGGTGATCAATAATGCAACATTCGGGTACATGCATGCATTATAATGAGAAATTACAAACATATATCACACCAACATGAAATCAGAACCATCACCTACCTCGAATCCAAGCTTGAATCCCCCAAGGTACTTGAATCTTCCCTTTTCGGATTTTTTCCGCTTGTTCTAGGTCTACAAACAATTAATATACACAAGGATCAACAATCAAATGTCTAATTATCAGGATTATGACAAACCCAATAAACCTAGACCAAACCCAAGATGCTAATACCCAAAATAGGGCATTTTCCACCATTAGTTTCAGATCAAAACCCTCCCCCATCGATAATTATCCATTAGATTACGTTCTACGGATCGAAGAACGGATTCGGGGGGTTAAAACCTTACCTTTAGCCTCAAGAATGGTGAAAAATGGTCAAAAACTCGTCTGGGGTCGTTCCTTAGCTCTCAAAGTCAAAAAGTGCAGAATAAATACGTTTTGGGGTTTATTTACGATCTTAAGTCACGTCGGACCCACTACAGCGGTCCTCACCCTGCTATAGCGTCCCCGCCCTAGAAGGATAAATCCCGCCCCAGCGGCTTGCACGGAACTAGTGAGCTATTTTAATAATTCTAAGATCCCCATTTCACAACACACCTTTAATCGGCGACGCTCAGAAAATACCGTTCATGCTAAGATCGATTCCGGGAGTTCTACTCACCCAAATTCAATTTAATTTCGTAAAGTCAAACGAATTCCTTAATGACTTATGTAACTACTCATTTAATAAAAATCTTAATTAAATCACCCGATTGTTACTAGATTTCCCTACACCTTAATGACTCCAATTTCGTCCAAATCTGGACTGGGTTGGGAAATTCCAAGGTACTACGAAAAAGTTTTCTGACCCCAAATTTTCTCCATTGGCTTTTCCCTAACTACGGAATCAAGTCGTTACAATAGATATCAATTTACCCATCACTCGCCCCTGATTGATCAACTAGGGAAGACTGGCTAAAGTAAGGTTAGAGTAGTACTTTAATCGCTGAACAACAAGAGATACTTGTTTCGCATGTCCTTAGCTTACGGACATCAAGATCAAGAATTTCAACCGGTTCTTCTTCATACAGAAGGTGTCTTCTAACACAAATGAGTGTCACATTATGATATAATCTTCGTCCCCAAACCAACCAATTGAATACCTACACATCCATCCATGCAATGCCTCAACGAAGTCATCTCAATACTCGAGTAATAAATATTGTTGTATGTAAACTTAACTAACAACAAAAATGATTCCCAACAACCACCAAAGTTGATCGTACACACTTCTACAACATGTTATCAAGGACCTTGACACAATCATCCGAACGAATCCTTTAGGACTTAAGCATGATAAAATTCCAAGTCAATACTCGCTACAAATAGAAGTGAGCCTGAACCAACCAACACACACTCATAATACCCAAACAATCATAGTTCTTATCAATATCTCCTTCTCACAACATAAACTTCCATGAGCTTAAGTTATAACAAATTTGATCTTTAGAAATTAGATACTCATCGAGGGATATGTCCAATTATACAACCACTCCAACAACACTATCGAAATGTTAGATTTAGTATTTGTAGATTACCTCTTAAGAACAGTAGAATTGGACCCAATGATCCCCACATTCAACCACACATAAACGATACATGACCTCGACGACTAGAGGAATATTAAGATTGTCGGACAACCACAAATACGCATGGTAGCTCTTCTATAAATTCTCATAAGCAAGGCGGTACATGTAGAACCACTAAAATACTTTAACAACTCCAAGACAACACCAATTATGTCATTCGAAATAACCAAATCTTCCCAATCTTCCCACTCAACCAAGAGAACATCGCATGATTTGGTACCCCTAATCCACCACTAGGGATCCACCCACAAAAGTGAAAACACACTAGAGCATAGCTAGTGAATCATACTCACAACACTAACAACCATCATAAGCACTCCAACCTTTTACCTTATCATAAACCAACACTTTTAAAAATGAAACCTTTCTTAGGTACTTAACAATCAATAGTACTAAACTTACGACTCACCCCATGTGTAAGTCCTTTCAAATGCTCAATACCGGATACAATTGATCATTCCTCACCTTGCCAATTCATACCTTGACAAAATACATCACCACGAATGTAGACTCACAATGAAAAATCTAAATTGTAATTTCCACCATATAACACAATCCCTTTATCTATCAACATTAGCTTGTACCTTAAAGATTCTTATGAATTCATGGATCTCCGTTTATCATTGATCGCATTTCCATTGATCTTACCATATATTTCGCTCAAATTTTAATCATACTCATTACTAGACTAAAAAACAAAGCCAAGAACTTGTCATCACACTCAAGCTAATGTCCGCACACTCCTTTCTCAAGTCTTTTTCGATAGTTTTTGACCTATTTGATGGACCCATGACACTATTACCATAGCCACATCAAAATGAATGAAATCGAGCGTCTCTGAACCCAATTATCTACTCTTCTGAAGATAACTCTTTAGCCTTTGCAATCAAATAAAATACTCTTGCTCTCGCCTCTCTCTAAAGGGTATACTACATCCCACTATTTTTCTTCATTATGACTCTAGCTCTTTAATTTCTATTCGAATGGTGTCCCACCATCTCTTAAAACTTTCCATACAACCACGTTACTCACCAAATATTAGAAAACCATAACCTTAGATACTCGCAAGTTGTAAATACTATACAAAAAATCGCTTAACCAATAATTTTATTATATAATTGCATCCCGTCACAATCCATCACGAACTCTTATTACCATTACGCTCAGTCAGCCTTGACTATTACTACGAAGCCAACCTCTCATCAATACGATGCCTCAAACTCATGCATACTCATCCAATTCAGAGGACTAACCCAATTTATATGCAATTTATTACTAACATCTTCAATTGCCTCCACCCAAGTATACTCAATGGAACTTGCTTTATCCATAAGCTTGTCATTCCGGTATTAATCCACTCCCTTATGGCTCAAAATAAAATCACCAGTCCTTATACTACCCTCCATCTTCTTAACAAACAAGGCATGAGCACCCCACGGGGAAGCACTAGGACACCTTATCAAGAAGTTCTTGGATTTGAGCCTTAAGCTCTCTTAATTTCGCCGGAGCCATACAATACGGAATGACGGAAATGGGGCGAATGCCAGTTTCCAAGTCAATGCAGAAATCTAAATCTCTATCCGTAGGCATACCAGACGAATCAGTAGGAAACATTTCTCTAAATTTTAACACCACAGGAAATAGACTCAATAGAGGGAGACTTAACCTCAACATCACGAATATGAGCCAATTATGCCAAACAATCCTGCCCCACCAGTTTCCTAGCCCAAATGGAGGATATGATCTTAGCTAGCTTAGGCTTGTACACCCCTTCCCACTCTAATCTTTCCCTACCCAGAATCTCTAGAGTTACCGACTTAGTATTACAATCAAGCCCGGTATAATAGGGGGACAACCAAGTCATGCCTAAGCTTATATCAAGTCAGTCATATCCAGCATAACCAAATCAACCCAAATCTGAAAATCCATAACCACAACAAAAGAACACGATACACATGGGTGACTATGACTGACTCTTCAACTGGGGTAGAAACATGGATGGGGGCATCAAGTATATCACAAACCACATCAAATCCCAAGGCAATTGAACTGACACATACGAATAAGTAGAACCCGAATCAAACAAAACAATAGCCATCCGGGCACAGACAAGAGTAGCTCGTGTGGCCACTGCATCACACCCTCAAACTTGGTCTTACCCGGAAAAACATAAAACTGAGCCTTTTTCTCTTGGCGGGCAACCTCTTTTCCTGGTTGCACTACTCATCTACCTATATTACTATTTCCCCTACCTCCACGGCCTTACTGATTTCCTCCTCATATGCCCAGGTTGTCCACAATTTTAACACACCTTATAACTTATATTCGATTGTTGAACACTGAATTAGATCGTGAGGGTTAGTTCGGGTACGATTCGGGGTTCATGATTGTGATTTGGGGAAAAATAGGGGAGACTGGGCTGAGATTCTGTCTCGCCCTGTCCCGCTCTGGTGGGTGAAATCCCGCACTGGCGGTCTCGTCGTGGCGGGGAAATTCCGCCCCAGTGGCCTTGACGGAAACAAAACCCCTACCAACAATTTCTGGGGTTCCTCTCTTTTCTGTATTTCCCTTAGATTTCTCGGCTATAACTAGGCATTTACGAAAATCCCTTTAGCTAGGACAATCGTTGTGTACCCCCGGTCAACCCAACGAAGTACGCTCTTTAGAATCCTTTTACATCGTTTCAACACTACCACACATATATCCCCAGGATACACCCAGACTCTCACACGGTTATCAGTTGGTCGTAATGCACGTCCAAATTTCTCACTTACGAACCACATCGTAATTTATCTAGACCCTTGCACCTAATCTCGTGATGGCTTTGTTTTCACAACAAGTTTCATGACACTCAAGCAGTTACAACTTGCAGCAAGTCCAAATTCTTTAATTAGTTCGTTCCATAGACGGCTATTACTGATAATCTATGCCTTATAGGACCCATAAGGCCATATACCAATTGGAACTTTCTCACTTCTCAGTTCCAATTAACTTTCTTGTGTCCTTTCAGTCGGGACTACGACGTCTAGTTCAATTCGTTGAGATACCAATTGGAGTCGGGAGATACCAATTGGACTCAACTCATACCACAAGCGACAATAGTAGCTAGCGAGCCCCACAGAACTGCTACTTTCAATGATAGAACTTGGTCGAACCCAAATCTTAACCGCCTCAACCTTTAACTGATGGTAACTAGACCTTAAATCAGTCATAGAAAAAACCGATGCACCTTGCAATTGGTCAAAAAGGTCATCTATCCGAGGCAATGGATATTTGTTCTGAATGGTGACCCTATTCAACTGTCGGTAGTCTATACACATCCTCTCTTGCTAGTGATGGTTTTACCGCTATTGTTGCTCTAGCTCGAACCATAGAGTGAAAGAGGAAAGATACCAATTTGTGTCACCCAGATACCAATTGGATTCAAGTCATAACACGAAAGAGTAGAAAGAAGTGAGTTTTTCCTAAAGTCTTATGGCCTCTCGAAGAAACGGACGTCATCGTACCGTTCCAGAAAACTCTACTAGAATCGTTTCGGTACAATGAGATCAACGAACATAGGGCTCTGATACCAACTTTGTCACGACCCAGACCGTCGTGATTGACACCCACACAAACCCTCCGGTGGGAGAATTATTACTACAACCCAAACAAACAAATTTTATGAAAACTAAGGGATTTAAAGATACGGAAGCAAGTATAAATGACTATAAAAATGGAGTCCCCATAAACTCGAAAGGTTTAAACAAACTAACCAAACTAATGCGAAAAAACAACCCCTAGAGCCTGAAAGTCATTGTACCAAAACTCTACTAACGACAAGTCTAAGAACAAGGGGTACAACCTCGAAACTAAACAACACCTTAAACAAAAGTCGTAGTCCGAAAAGAATGGACTTAAACAAGAGAGATCCATGGTAGCCTGAAAGAACTGGCTCACCCTTGAATCCGGTCAAGCTCAATAGTCACTTAGCTGAGGTCTATCAATAGCCGCCTGAAGATGCCCTGTACTCAACAAAGAACAAGCAAGTGTCATATCTGTACACAACCACAGTGTACTGGTAGGATCACGCGGCTATCCCAATAAGAGAAACACATGCAAGTAACCACAACATTATAAAATATGCATATACCGAACATATACAATATTAGTCTTCTTTTAAGGATCAATGTAGCATCCCACGTTCTCAATAATACACATTGGTTATCAATTTAGAGCAACATACAGTCTTCCAATATCAACCATCATTAGATATGAACGTAATCATCACAAGTAGATACACAACACAATTCAATAGTCATCTCATGGAACCCACACCGAAACTGTAAGCATATCGAAACGCGGTACCCGATCCAATGTTTATGCCGGAGTGTGGCAGCCAATCCCATATTTATGTCGGAAGATGACAACCGATCCCATATTTATGCCGGAACGTGGCAACCGATCCAAGTTACTGTGTCAGAATGCAATACTCGATCCATTCAACAAAACACAATCACAATGTATATTCTCACAATCATACAACAATAGGTGATTCATGGCATACAATTAGTCAATTATCCTCATCTACGATTAGGGTGATCAATAATGCAACATTCGCGTACATACATGCATTATAATGAGCAATTACAAACATATATCACACTAATATGAAATCACAATGATCACCTACCTCGAATCCAGGCGTGAATCCCCAAGGCACTTGAATCTTCCCTTTCCGGATTCTTTCTGCTTGTTCTAGGTCTACAATCAATTAATATATGCAAGGAACAACAATCAAAGGTCTAATTATCCGGATTATGGCAAACTCAATAAACCTAGACCAAGCCCAAGATCCTAATACCCAAATAAGGGCTTTTTCCACCATTAGTTTCAGATCAAAACCCTCCCCCATCGATAATTACCCATTAGATTACGTTATACGGATCGAAGACCGGATTCGGGGAGTTAAAACCTTACCTTTAGCCTCAAGAATGGTGAAAAGCGGTCAAGAACTCGTCTTTTCCCTAACGATGGAATCAGGTCGTTACAGAACCATAGTTCCTTCTACGGACCGTAGGTTCCTGCTCTTGGAAGATAAGCTGAGAAACTAAGTTTATGATCTTTCAAATCGTGAATCCAAACAACGACCCGTAGTCCATTCTATGATCCATACTATCTAGTCATAGAAGGAATATAATAGATTGCATAGTCTTTGAGGTTTGCTCAGCTACGAGACACTTTCTACAGATCGTAGATCCAACTATATATGATTCGCAAACAAGCCTCATAGAATTCAAAGTTTTTTCGGAGTCTTGAAGTTTCAGGACTTTGTCCACGAGACCTTCTATGACTCGTAAAACATTCCATGACCTATAATCCTTCTCATCCGGTTCAAGTCAAATTTCCAACTTTCTGATGTTGTTCCACAAGTTAGGTCTACGACCTAAGAACCAAGTGTGATCTGTAAATTCACTCGTAATAACTAACATAATTTTCACGATTTGTAAATTCTCATTAATGAACCCTTTCCACGAACCGATCCTCTTTATGTTCTGTAAACCTTGTTCGTAAATCCCAAAAATCTGCATACTTCAGATTTTTAGTGCTACCAATTTCCTGATCTATACTGAGAGACTTTTGAGGTGTTACAAGAAGTGGCTCTGTGGTGCGCCGACCATCGCACCCTTGGAATGAATTTTCATTTTCTGAAGTTTGGTGATAGTCATGGTGTGGGACTCATTTTGGAGTGCCTCCCCCGCCCCACAAAGTGCTTCCTTTCCCTGTCAAATCATGCTTCTTTCACCCATAATGCTTGATATTTGTTTCTTTTATCAATTTGGGTTGATTTTTGCTATAATTCGATATAAAATATGTCTAATTACACATATTAGCTTATCCGCATCAATTATGCTCAAAACATATGAATATACATGAATTGACCCTCAAAACTAAGCAAAAACAAAATGCAGATGGCGAGGCAAAAAGCCCCCGCAAATGCAATTCAATAGTGAATGTCCTTTCCACCTAAGCTGGTGAATTTCCTAAGCCATTCATTGCATAATACTTGGATGTATAAATACGCCTAAGATCAACAACAATTAATGGAAGACCAAGTCAAATTATGATTGAATTTTGGTAAGCCTTGAACCAAATCTAACTTGGATTAGTGAATTGGAAGGCAACGACTTACTTCTATATTTAATATTAGCAAGACAACCAATCTTTGGAGTTTGACCACATCCAAATATAAAGTCCTCAGAGTAGTCTCAGTTCTACAATTTGGATCTCGAAGAAGTTGTTGCTGCAACAGAGACTTGTTCTTATCAAATTTTATCTCTACAAATCTTTAATTTGTAATAGCTAGTCTCTTATATTGTCAACCTCTTTTGGAGTTGGGCTCGAGTTTAGTGAAAGAGATTGAGAAAATTCCTACGTAAGATAGGTCATACTTTTTGAATCCCTTGAACAAGGAATATTTTTCCACGTAAAATTCTTGTGTCGGTTTATTTTCCACAATTTACTTCTTACAAATTTATTCAAAAAACCAAATTCTCTGAGTGCTTAGGACACAACCAAACTAACAAAACCTTCTTTGAAGTTATTCTAACAATCTATAATTGATACTTATAATAGCATAATTGAGAATGACTATATGGTAAATTCAGGTGAACTATGTATACCACCATATGGGTGCAAATCGATCGAATCATACATACATAAATACGTGAAGAGTTACCTATTACCAGAATCGTCAATTACAATTTAAAAATCAAACACTTTTAATACAGAAATATGAGCAAAAACCTGTTCTCTTGTGATATAAATATCAGAAAAGCAACACCAACATCAAGACCCCCATAAAAGTTGTGGCAGAACTATAACCTACTGATAATTTACAGTTTATCTGGCTGCTATTAGTATCATCGCGATCGGCTGATTGTGATGGTGCTATTGCAGGACATGGCAAACCTTGCTGTGTCCCTTTGCACACATTGCCAAAAAGACCAGTTGGGTAATGTCTGTGGAGATCGATGTAGTGACGCATTACAGAGAGACAGAGGCGTATCCAGGATTTCGCCTAGATGGGTGCACGATTATGAAAAAATAAATCTTAAATATAAATTTGATCGATTTGACTTTTTGATTATTAATATGAACCATTAAATTTTAAAACTTATAGGTCCAAAATATATAATACTACTAGTTTTAAATTTTAATATACACATTTGATTTAATTATATAAAAAATTTACAGTGCTAAATTTTTTAGGAATTTGCAATGTAACACACTTGAAAATTTTGAAAGATTAAAGGGTAAAAAAGGCAAAATTAGTTGAAACGTCAAAAGTATAACTGAGAACCACTTAAATAGGTGTTACTCAAAAAGACAACATAGGTATAAAATTTAAATTTCTATCCTCACATAGATAGGTGCACCCAATCATCATCATTGTATTATTATATAATACTTTGAACATGGGTTCACACATCTATATTTAAATATTTTTTTAAAAATATGACAGTACTATATATGATCTAGAGAGGGGAGCATGGGTTCACGTGAACCCACGGCACCCCTTCTAGATACGCCTCTGCAGAGAGACAATCATTTGATTGATTATTCAGACTTTCGACGAAAGGACAAGCGAACTGTAAAAAAGCATCGCAACATTGTTTGGCTGGGTAGTCTGGTGGCTTACATTGGCTAGTGATGATACTGTAGTTCTGAAACTCAAAGCTAACAGGACATGCTGCATTGAGTAGTAAAGGTAAAGGAAAACTCAAATTATCTTTCATGTTAGTTTGTAAAGTGATCAATTACATATTGCATCAAGTCTATGCATCTAAGAATAAGCATTCAATGAATTGATATGCCTATGTTGCTTGGACTCTTTTCAAAAATGTCATCAGGTGAGTATCAAATTCTTCAAATGTAGTGCATTTTTGGAGGATCCGATACAAATGCGATAATATTTTTGTATAGTCCGAGCAACTTAGTCTAAGTTGTTAGCTCAAACAAATTAATCCCTCTATTTCATATTATTTGACCCTTCTTGACTAGGCACACCCTTTATGATAAGTTTACTTAGAGGTATATTTAACTAAACTAATCTTATTAATAATATTTTGGAACTTTAAATTTGACTACTACTAATTTGAAAGAAACAGAGGGAGTATGTTTGTTGAAAGGGCATAATATATTAACAAAAAAACATTCAAACTTGGCCTCAACTGGTAAGTCAACACTCCAAAAGATATGCTCTGCTGAGGGTAAAATGAGGTAAAATGACATAACTTTATTACTTATAAGTTTCTCTTCTCTAGATGTCATGCAGAAGATTATATCTAAATGACATAACTTTAGTACCTAATATGCTGCATTATCAAATGAAATGTACTTTGAGAAAATTACAATGGTCATGCATTTCCAAGTTTAGATATACGGGTGCTGAATTTAATATCTAAATAATTAAGATTACCATACTGAAACCTATCACTTAGAGCCCATTTGAATTAACTTTTAAAAAATAGTTTTCAGTCAAAAAATTAAAAGTCAAACTTAAATGACTTTTCAGTCAAAAAATAAAAAGTATTCCAGTCCTACTTTTGTTTTTTAACTTTTTAAAGTCAGTTTAAAACCTATTTAAAATAATTTTTAACCTTGTCAAACACTATCAACAGTTAAAAGTGATTTAAAAGTAGATTTGATCAATTTTTAAGCCAATCTAAATAGACTTTTAGAGCTCGTTTGGATCCACTTAAAAAAAGTACTTTTTAAGTCAAACCTAAATGACTCTTTTTGAGTCAAAAAATAAAAAATTTAGGGAGAAACCTACTTTTGATTTTTAACTTATTTTAAATTATTTTTAATGTTGCCAAATATTTCTAACTTATTTTAAGTTATTTTATATTTGTCAAACAATTCTAAAAGTCAAGACTGAGTTAAAAATATATTTGAATCAATCCAAAAACCCTTTAGTTACAAGAGATTCCGCAGTTGAACACAAAAAGAATGTACAACAAAACTAGACTCAATAAATTAACAAATCTCCACCTTAAATTTGAAAAGGGAAAACCCCTTTTCATTCCCCAAAAAAAGGAAAATATCACACAGAGACATAAAAATATGAGATGCCAAGAATATCTCTACAACACATTATCAAAATTCAATAAAATAATATTTTATTAGAATACACAAAAAGAAGCATGGAGATTACCATCCTTAGCTTGTAGAAGATTTCTCCCCGTTGAAATTGGGTACAAAAAAAATTCTATCTGTGGCAAAAAAAAAAAAAAAACATGATTTGGCAACTAACGTTGAATGCACTAAAAGCAAAAGAAACACTAATTACAAAAACAAAAAAGAGGTGTTAGTGCAAAAAAAGAAAAAAAGAAACCTGATATAGAAGTTGAAGTCAAAGCTCCCTGCAGAAGAGAGAAAAAGAAAAGTAGAATAAAACAAGAGCAATAATGTCTCCACTCCATTATTGTCTTTAACTTTCACAAGAGGGGATTCTCCTTATCGTTTAAATAATAATGATAAGAAAAAATAAATAGATATAGAGCTCACATTCAATTTTCACCTCATTAATTGTTGGGATAAGATACGAGTATTTTCTACACTATGATCAAAATTTCAGACACATATCTTAACTAAACTAAGGTACTATTATTCTTCAATTTATTTTTTTTTGTAATTTTGTACACTTTTTTGACTTACGTGACATTCAAACATCTCTCACGCACTTTAACTATGTGAAATCTTGAAATATGTCACGTAAGTCGAAAGGCGTAAATGATTTAATGTTTTTTCTACCTTCCATGGTAGTTATGTCTGTATTGGATAAAAAAATAACTTAGGCATGTAGCTATTTAAAAATTGATGGACACGTGGCGCTAACAATGAATGTTCAAAGAAGTTGGTTCAAATGAATATGTTGGTCTTGAGGTATGTTAGGTAAAGGTCAACCTTTACCTTGGTAAGTTAGAAAAATTGTCGATTTTTCTATGTTATTATTTGAGATGTGACTGTTGGATATTTAAGAAGATATTGTTTTACAATTTAAAGAATTATTTGATGTTTGTGCTCAATTATAGTTTTTAGATTGTCCCTTCTTTTTTGATAAAAAATTTCATTTATTCTATTTCGTCTTTTGTCTTCAACTTCTAATAAAAATAGGAAAAATGGTTTAATATACTCCCTAATCTTGCTATTTAGAATTGATATACCCCTTGTTATAAAGTGACTCATATATAATCATATTGTTATGCAAATGGCTCACATATATCCTTTTCCTCTAACAAGTGAAAAATAATTTTAATTTAATATAACTTTTTAATTATTTTTATTTAAAAATATAATCCATATGGGATATATTTGATCCTCTTCACATGTATTTTTTTTTACTTTTGTTGTTTCAACGATTAATTTAAATTTATTATTTTGATGGCCAAATTTATTTATTTTTCACTAATTTTCTTGCAAAATTTATTATAGATGCCTCAATTTTTTTACAAATATAAAAATTAAATTACAATTTAGCCGCAAAAATAATTTTAATTTTTTTCCTTAAAGCTAAAGAATAAAAGAAAAAACAAATAAGAAACTCAAATAATGATAATCAAATAAGTCAAAAAATAATTTATGTATGAAAAAGATTAAAATGTACCTTGAATTTTGCTAGAAGGATCATATATACCCCTACATGATTTTTTTTTTTAAAATTTAAAAAATAATTAGTTTTAAAACTATTTTTTTTTTTTACTTTCTTTAGATAAAGGATATATGTGAGCTCCTTTTTAACAGTGTGAATATATTATATATGTGAGTCATTTGTATAACGGTAAGAGTGTATATACATCATTTTCATAATAATGGATGATATATCAGCTCAGAATGAAAAAAATGAGAGATATGTTATACTCTTTTCCAATAAAAATATAACTTTCATAATTTTAATGTTCATAATTTTTCCGTTTTAAATGTGAAAGGTGTTCTATCATGTTTTCCTTTGTAGATCTTTTTATTTTTGTATATTTTCAATAGTATTCATATATGCTAAACGACCTGTGCCAATTGAAAATTATCGATTCCTCCGAAAATATGCACGTTCATTGCGTACAATTTATTATTTCCATTGAATTGTATAAAATTATCTAAATGGTTTATCATGAATGGTAGAAACTTGTTTGGATGATTTTTGAACTAAGACATTGCGTAATAATACTATTTTTTAAAAGTTTATAATTATTCTTTTTTGACAAACTTCTCAATTTCGTCAATCAATTTGTTTGGTTATATTTTTTTAATGTAATTCTTTTGTCATTGTGATATCATTCCCACTTATTTTTTTCTTTTATTCTTTCAATTCTAAATAAATCTATCTATTTCTCATTTCATTTGTATATTATTTGAAAAGAATGAATTTTAAAAAGACAAAAAATCTACTACTCTCTTTGTTCACTTTGTTTTGTCTTTTATTTCTAAAATCGATTTTCATTTTTACTTGTCACTTTTGAAATATCAAGAAATGACAATTATATTTTTCCATGTTTTACCCTCAACATTAAATACTCTTTCTCCAAATCATTTTCCAAGTCATTTAATAAGGATAGTTTGATAAAATATCTATATCAATTATTGTTTTCTTAATGGGTGTCCAAGTCAAACAGTGACAAGTAAAAGTGAACGGATGGAATATTAATCAAATAAATATATCAAAATTCCTAAATACATAATATTTTTAATGAAATACACTAAGAGAATTATGTATTACAATTACACGTACACATTAACACATATTCTTTTTTATATTATCTATTTAAAGAATTTACTAATGAGTAATGCAATTCATTTAAATTTACATCTAATACAAATATTTATATTCATAACTTAATAAAATGTATAAAATTAGTTAACATATACATGAAAAAAATCCATATATTCCATCATGGATATGTTTTTAATAATATTAATTAAAATATCATTAATCTTTTTTTCAACTACGCAAAAATTGGAATTACAAAATCGCACATTGAAGCTTAGCAGAAAACGTCTTATCAAATACTCTCTCCGTTTCTATTTCGATGTCATTATTTTAGATGTCACATTTCTTAAGAAAATAGGTAAGTTTATCATTATACCCTTATTTTGTGTTTTCTTGAAGTCAAATTTTCAACAAATGAACATGAAATAGTTTTTTCTTATTACTTAATTTGACTAGTGAATATAAATTAATTACTTTGTTTTCCTATGTTGGTCAAATACATAATATCAAGGCTAATAAGTCTCAAGAATAAAAAAGGAAGAATAGTATCATTTATACATTGATTTTATGAAATAACAAGTATTAAGAAACACCAAACATCTATTTTTAGTAAGGACGACATGTAAATAGAAATAGATAATAAAAATAAGATTTCTAAAAAGAAAGTCCCTTTCAGCAATGAAAATTAAAGTCATTTTCTTGGAGGCTTGTCGCTTGCCGTGTTGTGAACTTGTCTCAAGGGAAAAAAAGATGTGTAAAATTATCACCATCACTCATTTAAAGATTAAATTTTGATACTTTACGTGAATTTTACCCATGTTTAAAATTAAACGTCTTTAGTTATTTCTTGAACTATATTTCCGTCAAATATCTTCATATTAAATGGGACCGAAGCAGTACACGAGATAGTATCAATAAAAGTAAGAAAATGCAATTTTATTCCCGAATGAGCCCGTAACAAGGAAAAAATAAAAGCAAGAAAATTCAATTCATATCTCCCATATATAGGTGCTTGCTCAAAATCTGGGGCAATTCAGACATTGAGAGTTTATGGGAAACACGAGTTGAGAGGGGCAACAGAGGCGGTCTAAACCTGCCAACTTTTAGAGAGATTTTCATGTGGTCCCAGACCCAGGTGTTCTACTAAACCACTTAGGCCTCTACCACAACAATACCAAGGTAGCATATATGATTGTCGCGGATAGTCAGGACAAAGGAGAGTTTGTAGATGTCAGGCTTGTAGCAGTACCGCCGTCCCAATCACTATAAATCAGTTGTGATGCATTGTGATATTTGTGGTATATCACAACATGGTAGATGTCGTTAGGACTCCACTGTATTCTATTTTTTTGGCCAGGAGGATCATGTATAGAGATATTGCTCATTTAGGGACAAGTAGGGTTCAAGGTAGAGGGCTGGATCAACAATAGGTCATGTACTTCAGTACATTCTACAGAGAGAGGACAACAATCTTCATTAGGTAGGGTTTGAGGTAGAGGGAAAGACCTAGTTATGACAATGACCCAATTTGTACTTTTGCATTGACGAGTCGATAAGACTTAGAGTTTTCTCCAGTTGTAGTGATAGGCTTACTAACCATTCATTCTACTTTATTTATGCCTTTTATAGATCTAGGCTCCACATTATGGTAAGTTACTCCATTTATTGTTGGGAAGTTTTCCATATTACCAGAGTCATTGCGATGGCATTTTCTTGTATCTACCCTAGTTGTCGAATCTATTATTGCCAAGAAGGTTTATCAAGGTAGTATAGTATAAATTATTGGTCATCATACCTGATAGAACTAGAGGTGTTGGACTTTGACATTATTATGGGTACGAATTTGCTAGCATCTTGTAATGCCAATGTTGACATTCTAGGAGAGGTATTTTAAGAACGGAATGGTACATTTATTTCATATATTCGAGCTTGGAAATTGATTGCTAAGGGTTGCATGTATCATATTCTTAGAGTTAAGGATGTTGACCTAGAACCACCGAACTTATAGTCAATTCTAGTTGTTAATGAATTTCTAGATGTCTTTCTTGATGATATCCTTGGTATTCCCCAAAATGGGAGACTAATTTTGCTATTGATAAATTACCAAATATCCAGCCAATATCAATTCCTCTGTATATGTAACGCCCCTAAATCTAGTAGTCTAAGCTAGGGGGTAAAGTGAGAGGTCAAGAGCCAAGGAATTAAGCTTGGGCACCTTCATGAGGACCCAAATGGGTAGTGAAGGGCACCACGAGTCGTGGTTCTGCCCATGGTGGCTTCCAGTAGCCAACCAACCTTTTCTCACCTCCCACGACCTCCTTGATGCCTCGTGGTGGGGGACCACAGGTCGTGGTGAGGGGCGTGGTGAGCTAGGCAGTAACTAGTCCAAGGCTGCCCAAAAAGAGACCCTCCCATGAGCCGCTCGACGGCTCGTGAAGGCCACTACGGGCCATGGAGAGGGTTGTGGTCAAGAGTTAGGTTTAGGAGGGTTAAGAGGTGGCAAAATAGGCTACTGGTCAAGGGCCACGTGCATCAAAACGGCCCGTGAAGTTTCACACGGACCGTGAAGGATTTTCCTTAGACTTAGAGTTTAGGGTCAATTTCAAACGATCATATCTTTTACCTCAAAATGATTTATGTGTCCCATGACATATAAAATTAAAGGTCTCTGAGTCCTCTTTCCAATGACACTGAGTTTTCCCAATTCTCATCTCGGAGTAAAACGTTTTGCCTGAAATAGTAAAGCACTGTCAAGCGGAAATTTTTCACGACCCATTGTGATGATGACGACCCGTTTTGGCTTCCATCATGCCAATTCGGTAGTTTCCAGTCAGGGACTTTTGGTTCTTTTTCCCCAATAGTTTAAACTCAATACTAAGTCGTTTTTCCTTCTATCCAAAGCCCTATATAATGATTCTAAACCCCCAATTCATCCAAAAAAAATCATTCTCTTAAATTTCCAAAAGTTGATCAAGCACTTCCTCTCCAAAGATTTCTCTCTCTAGAAACTTGAAGAAGGAGAAGGAGAAGGAGAAGGAGAAGGAGATTCAAGCTAGGGTTCAAGAGCAAGCTTTCATATATCAAGTTCTTTGGGATTTTATAGTAAGGTATGATAGTTTTCATCCATAGATTCCTTTCATCCATGGAGTTCCCTCAAAATCTCCAATTTCAAAAAGTTAGAAATTCCCAATTATTAGGGTTTTCTTCAATTGCCGTGGGTTCTCTTCAAAGTTGATTTAAATAATTGAATTATGTTATATTAAGCATGAATTGATGATTTCCTATTTTTATGATGTTTACCCATGAACCCATGTAAATCCCATATTTCTCAATTATGATGTTATGATGTGGGTCTTTGTTGATAAAAGATGAATTTTATGAATTAATGCATGAAGTGATAGAATCACATAAATATACAATGAAATCCCTATCTAATGCTTGAGTTCTAGATGTGTTGATTGAAAGTAGGCTTTGAGCCTTGAAAGGGTAAAGTATGAGGTTATGCATGTCTTTATGAAATCCATGTAAATGCTTTAAAGATGCTTTGAGAGTAAAGTATCAATGATTATGATGTTGTTGTTGTGTTATTGAAAGGTCATTCTCATAAACACATATTAACATGATGTGAAAGGACATTCTCACAAAGTAAGGATTCTTAGTGTGAAATGCTTTCTCACCTAATTGAATCAAAGACTCAAGACCCATTATGAATAGACCATGGATGGTGAAAAGTGTACTCACACATGGTATAAAGAGCTACCCTAATGAACTAACTTGGATTGGTTGTCCAAGGACATCTTTTCATGAGACATGAGTTAAGTCAAGACTTAATAACTACTCCGTGGGATTAATGTTTAGCATCTAGTGGATATTGATGTGAGATGGAAGCTCTCCCGTAGAAAGGCCGGGTTTCTAGAAGCAATCTCTTGATATGGAAGCTCCCCTTTAGTAAGGTCGTGTTTCTAGTAACAATCTCCTTATCACATAAACTACAAACTCCCGTAGGATATTTAGCTAGTGGATCCACCTAAGCTAAAAGTTCATAGTTCTACCTTAGGCAAGTACAACACCCTTTCGGTGTGGGAGACACCGGGTGATCATGTTATAGCTCACATGGTCTCAATGTCTATTAAGGCTTATTCCCACAATAACAAGATGATTAATGAACTAAGGTACTTCAAGAAGTATCGTACATGAGTTCAAAGGTTTAAAAGATGATGTTGGCTTTCATTGCCAATGTTTATTACTTGTGATTTCTAATCCTCTTATGTTATCTTTCAGCTTGGTAAATTGCATGCTTTGAAATGAACTGTCCCTTGTTTGCATGTTTTAAGTGTTTTTATGCATGGCTATTATACTTGGTGCATTTTTTACTAACGCATACTTTTGCCTACATTTTTGCCAATTGTAGGGTCCGACAGTCAAGGTCATCAGTTTCGTTGTTAAGTGTTGATCTAGAGATTTTCTGAGCTTTGGTGAGTCCTCATGCTTCGAGGATGGAGTTTTATTTTTTTTCAGTTTCTTTCATGTATTTCCCTTTTTGAACATGATGTATGGGCTAGGACTAATTCATTCGATTGTAATAGATGGATATGATGAGACAAAGTGTCTAGACTTCCGCTTTTCTATAAAATTGTTTTTGGACATGAATTGTTGTTTTACTCTTTTTGGTTCTATTTCTTATGTTTTGAATGCTAAGTGGCTTGTATGGAGTCCTTTGGGGGTTCTATACACCATGTTACATCTAGGGAGTACCCTTGGGTTGTGACAAACTTCGTAATCAGAGCACAAGGTTTAGAATGGTCCTAGGATGATAAGCCACATCTAGTAGAGTCTTGTTCAGGAGTGTGAAGCGCGCCACATTTGTGAATGAGAGGCTACAAGTTGTTTAGGAAATTTCACTTCTTTCATTACACTAAAGTCATGTGATAGATAAGGTATAACTCTTGGTGTCTTTCTCTCCTAACCGCTATTTATGCATTTCAGATTATGATTCCACGAAGGAATCCCGTGAGAAGGAATAGGAATTTTTGTGAAAATGTTAGACAAGAGGTTCCCCAAGTGACGGTCAACCCTTTGGATGAGCAAGTGACTAATGATGAGTTTTGAGCCACATTTCATGCATTGCCCATGCTATGATGGCTCAACCAAATAGGGAAGTTGTGGCTCCCATGAACCCAAATATGGTACGACGACAACTAGAGTGAGGGACTTTATTAGGATAAATCCTCCGGAATTTCATGGGTCTAAGTTGAGAAAGATCCTCAAGAGTTCATTGATGAGGTCTATAAGGTTTTGATGATCATGGGAGTTACGCCGGTGGAAAGGGCGGAGTTGGCCGCGTATTAACTTAAGGATGTTGCTCAAGTGTGATTCAACCAATGGAAAGAAGAGAGGGCGGTGGATGAGGGTCCTATTTATTGGGAGAAATTTAAGGTTGCTTTTCTTGACAGGTTCTTTCTCCTAGAGACGAGGGAGGCAAAAGTGCTTGAGTTCATTAACCTTCATCTAGGAGATCTGAGTGTGAAGGAATATGCTTTGAAATTTATGCAATTGTCTAAATATGCTCCAACTATTGTTGCCGATCCAAGGGAAAAGATGAGTAAGTTTGTGTCGGGTGCTTCCGACTTGTGGTCAAAGAATGCCTAACCGCCATGCTTGTTAAGGAGATGGATGTTTCCCGATTGATGATACATGCACAACAAATAGAAGAAAAAAGCTTACAGAGAAAACTAGGGGTTCAAAGAGGTAAAGAATGGATGATGGTAAGTCTTCACATCCAAGGTCTGATGGAGGTAATCGTTCTCAAGATAAGGGTTTTGGTGAGCAAGTGTGGCCCGAGTGTCGGAGATGTGGGAGAATACATGAGGGTAAATGTCTAGTTGGTTCCAATGCTTGGTTTGGTTGTGGGAAGAATGGTCAAAAGAAAAGATATTGCCCAATTCTTAATTCCAAGGGAAGGGATGGTAGGCAAGATCAAACTTAAGAAGATCATGAGGGTTCCTCAGATGCAGTGATTGGTAAGTTAAGGTCTTTTAGCTTGTGTTTATGCATTGCTTGATGTTGACTGTTTTGTCGGATATGGTAAGATTCTTTGTATGAAGATTTTTTTTGGACTAGTCCTTGAAATCCTTGTGGAAACTTCTTAGGTGTTTATTTGTATCGATGGTTTAGTGGTTGTTAAGACATTGGTGTTATGGTTAGATTGAGGGAGATGGATTTAAAAAAAGTAGCGGAGTTTTCTCCCAAGGGGGAGATAGTGTGCTTCATGGTTGGTGTGTGAGTAGAACTATGTTGGTTTGGAAGAGTTCCTTGCTATAGTTTGGTGGAGTGGAAGTTTGAAGGCGATGTGACTTCTTAGTATCACTATCTCTTTTCTTTATCTTCAAGTCTAGCTTGAGGTCATAGCTCCTCATGGTTCACTATTTAGGACTCGTATGTCTTAGTAATTCTCATGATTCCTCATGCATTCATGCTCATGGAAAATTTGATTATTTGTCAAAAATATGATTTTGCTTACTTGATTGTTTTTCCTCATGTTGTTGTGCATTGAGTATGAGTTTCCTATAGACTTCATGAGATGAATTAATGAACATGCTTTACCTATGCTTTTGAGTATGAATTACATATAGGCTCCATATGATTGTGTTGAGCATGCTTTTATCTTGGAGAAGGAAGTTCCTCCTTAAAGATGAGAAATTTTGAAATTTCATGCATATTGGTTTGTTAGGAATAGTTCCTACTTTCCTTATGGTGCATTTAGTATGTTTAACTTGGAGTTGATATTTCCTCCTTTGTGGTATGTATTTTTATGATGTTGCATGCATGATGGGTTGCTAGTCCTGAGTCGTTTCCTATAGGATGTGTCTAGAATTCTCATTCGAGGATGAATGTCCCCCGGGAGGGGGGGGGGGGGGTATTATAACACCCCTAAAGTGATAGGTCAAGAGCCAAGGAATTAGGCTTGGGCACCTTCATGAGGACCCAAATGGGCCGTGAAGGGCACCACGAGTCGTGGTGCTGCCCATGATGGCTTCCAGTAGCCAACAAACCTTTGCTCACCTCCCACGACCACCTTGATGCCTTGTGGTGGGGACCACGGGTCGTGGTGAGCTAGGCAATGGCTAGTCCAAGGCATCCCAAAATGAGACCCTCCCACGAACCACTAGACGACTTGTGAAGGCCACAACGGGCCGTGGAGAGGGTCATGGTCAAGAGTTAAGTTTAGGAGGGTTAAGGGGTGGCAAGCTAGGCTACTGGTCAAGGGCCACGGGCATCAAAACCTCCCGTGAAGCTTCACACGGACAGTGAAGTCATCCGTGAAGGGTTTTCATTAAACTTAGAGTTTAGGGTCAAATTAAAACGATAATATCTTTTAGCTCAAAATAAATTAGGTGGCCCATGACCTATCAAATTAAAGGTCTCTGAGTCGTCTTTCCAACGCCATCGAGTTTTCCCAATTCCAATCTTGGAGTAAAACGTTATACCCGAAATAGTGAAGCACTGTCAGACATAAATTCTTCATGACCCGTTTGACGGGCCGTGGTGATGATGACGACCCGTTTTGGCTTCCATCTTGCCAATTCGGCAGTTTCCAGTCAGGGACTTTTGGGTCTTTTCTCCCAATCATTTTAACTCAATACTAAGTCGTTCTTTCTTCTACCCAAAGCCTTATATAATGATTCTGAACCCCCAAATTACCCAATAAAAATCATTCTCTTAAATTTCCAAAAGTCAATCAAGTATTTCCTCTCCAAATATTTCTCTCTCTAGGAACTTGAAGAAGAAGAATAAGAAGATTCAAGCTAGGGTTCAAGAGAAAGTTTTCATACATCAATTTCTTTGGGCTTTGATAGTAAGGTATGGTAGTTTTCATCCATGGATTCCTTTCATCCATAGAGTTCCCTCAAAATCTCCAATTTCAAAAAGGTAGAAATTTTCAATTGTTAGGGTTTTCTTCAATTGCCATGGGTTCTCTTAAAAGTTGATTTAAATGATTGAATTATGTTAAATTAAGAATGAATTGATAATTTCCTATGATTTTTATGATGTTTACCCATGAACCTATGTGAATCCCATAATTCTCAATTATGATGTTATGATGTGAGTTTTTGTTGATGAAAGAGGAATTTTATGAATTAATGCATAAAGTGATAGAATCACATGAATATATGATGAAATCCATAACTAATGCTTGAGTTCTAGATGTGGTGATTTAAAGTAGGCTTTGAGCCTTGAAAGGAAAAGTATGAGGTTATGCATGTCTTTATGAAATTTATGTAAATTCTTTAAGGATGGTTTGAGAGTAAAGTATCAATGATTATGATGTTGTTTTTATTTTGTTGAAAGGTTATTCTCATAAACACATATTAACATGATGTGGAAAGACATTCTCATATAGTAAGGATTCTTAGGTTGAAAGGCTTTCTCACCTTATTGAATCAAAGGCTCAAGAGCCATTATGAATATATCATGAATGGTGAAAGGTGTACTCATGCATGGTATAAAGAGCTACCCTAATGAACTAACTTGGATCGGTTGTCCAAGGACATATTTCCATGAGACATGAGTTAAGTCAAGACTTAATAACTACTCCTTGGGATTAATGCTTAGCACCGAGTGGATATTGATGTGAGATGGAAGCTCTCACGTTGTAAGACTGGGTTTCTAGAAGCAATCTCTTGAGATGGAAGCTCCCCCGTTGTAAGGTCGGGTTTCTAGTAACAATCTCCTTATCCCATAAACTACGTACCCCCGTAGGATATTTAGCCAGTGGATCAACCTAAGCTAAGAGTTCATTGTTCTACCTTAGGCAAGTAGAACACCCTTTCAGTGTGGGAGACACCGGGTGATCATGTTATAGCTCACATGGTTTCAATGTCGGTTAAGGCTTATTCCCACAATAACAAGATGATTAATGAACTAAGGTTACTTCAATAAGTATCGTATATGAGTTCAAAGGTTTTAAAGATGATGTTGGCTTTCATTGCCCATGTTTATGACTTATGATTTCTAATCCTCTTAGGCTATATTTCAACTTGGTAAATATCATGCTTTGAAATGAAATGTTCCCTTTATCATGTTTTAAGTGTTTTTATGCATGGCTATCCTACTTGGTGCATTTTTTATACTGACGCTTACTCTTGCCTACATTTTCCCCAGATGTAGGGTCTGACAACCAGGGTCATCAGTTTCATGGCTAAGTGTTGATCTAGAGATTTTCTAAGCTTTGGTGAGTCCTCATGCTTCGGGGATGGAATTTTATTTTTTTCAGTTTCTTTCATGTATTTCCCTTTTTGGACATGATGTATGGGCTAGGCCCAATTTAACTCGATTGTAGTAGATGGCTATAATGAGACAAAGTGTCTAGACTTTCACTTTTCTTTAAAGTTGTTTTTGGACTTGAAATGTTGTTTTACTCTTTTTGATTCTAATTCTTATGTTATGAAAGCTAAGGGGCTTGTATGGAGTCCTTCGGGGTTATATACGCCATGTTACATCTATGGGGTACCCTTGGGTCATGATTGTTTAGAATGACACTAACATAATTAATGGAATTAATTGAGTAGCTAAAAGATTTGTTGATAAGGATTTCATCAGGCCAAGTGCATCAGCATGCGGTGCACCAATATTCTTTGTATGAAAGAAAGATAGGTCATTGCATATGTGTATAGACTTCCGATAGCTCAATAAGGTTACTATAAAGAACCAATACTCATTGCCAAGGATTAATGACTTGTTTGAGTAGCTACAAGGTGCCCGATATTTCTCAAAGATTTATGGATGTTATGGGTACCATTAGGTATGGATTCGAGAGAGTGATATTCCTAAGACAACTTTCAAGATCAAATTTGTTCATTTTGAGTTTCTTGTAATGTCTTTCGGATTGACAAATACCAATAGTTTTTATAGACTTGATAAACAACATATTTAGGCCATTTTAGACTCATTCATGATTGTGTTTATTGATGATATTCTCAAATATTCTCAATCAAATTTGGAGTAGAAAGACCTTCTTTGAGAAGTGCTTCAGGTACTTCGAGGTCATAAATTGTATGCTAAGCTCTCGAAGTATGAGTTTTGGTTGTATTCTGGCATACAAGTTGACATGAAGTAGATTGTGGTTGTGAAGACTTGACCTAACCTATGCCCCTAATAGCAGTTTGTGGCTTTTTGGGTTAGCATGCTATTTTAGGATGTTTGTAGAGGGATTCTCTTCACTTTTAACACCTTTGACTAACCTAACTAAAAAAATAGCTAATTTTCAGTAAACTGTAGTTTGAGAACAAAGCTTTTAAGAGTTAAAATATAGATGGTTTTTAGCCCCAGTTTTGACCTTGCCAAAGGGTCCAGAGGGCTATGTGGTGTATGTTGTTGCTTCAAGCAACGGGTTTGATTGTGTTCTGATGCAACATGGAAAGGTAATTACTATTCTTCTAGATAGCTAAAGAAACATGAGAAAAACTACTCGACCCATGATTTAAATTTGGCCGCAGTTATTCATGCCTTGAAAATTTGGAGGCATTAATTATATGATGTGTATATTGATGTATACACAGATCATAAAAGCCTCCAATACATTTTCAGGAAAAAGAAGTTGAATCTACGATAATTTTGAGGGCTTGAGTTGCTGAAAGATTATGATCTGAATATCATATACCATCTCGGGAATGCCAATGTGGTAGAGGATTCCCTAAGTCATAATTATAACACCTCAAAAGTACAAAAGTCAGTAGGAAGTTGAAATATTGCAAAATCTGGGGTAAAACCTTCTGGTGTAGTGTTTCATGAGGGAGGTGTATACGTCGTAGAGGGTTTTACGACTCGTTGATATGCCTTGTGGATTACACTTTGAATTTGGGAATGTCAGAAAATAGGAAAAATATAAAGTCTCTGACCCTTTTCACGAGCCAACAAGATAGATCATAATAGGGAACATGGTTCATATATTTGTCCCATGGTTACATCATTTAGAAATTTGAATGACGGGTGGTGAAAGTGGTTTGTGGTTCTTAATGAGAGACCTTAACTATCAGTCAAACGGTTGACAGATGGACAATACGGTCCGTAGAAGCATGTACAGATCGTAGAAAGTAATTGTTGTTACTGTCAGACATTTATTTCTTAGGGTTATTTGGGTCTTTTCCTACTCTTTTAATTTCTATACTTTGTCATTTTAGGTTTCTTTTAAGAGGTATAACTGATTGTTAAGACCCTAACCACCCCTTTCAGCTTCATTCTCTCCAACTCTAAATTCTTTCTCAAGTCTTTTCTCCAAAGGAAGAGCAAGGATTCCAATGCTCCGAGGGTTTCAAGCGTTCTTATCCAAGCTCGATATAGGGTTTCATCAAGGTATATGTAAAATTCATCAATGAGTTCCTCTTCACCCGTTGAGCCCCAAAGAAACATCAATTTCTCTACTTATGATTATTACCTAATTCTAATGAGTACGCCTTACCTCTAGAATTTTTAGCTATTCACCCAGTTTTCCTTGTTTTGATGTTGCACCAGTATGTTCCTGATGAGTCTCATATGCTCCAGTATGATGCGGTTGAGTTGTATGATGGTTTGACCTTTGTGAAGGAGCCATTTGCTATTCTAGCCAAAGATGGGCAACAATTGCTTTCAAGAACCATTATTGTGATGAAGGTCCATTGGAGGCATCATCCAGTTGAGGAGGCTACCTGGGAGACCGATCATGAGATGTGAGAGTAGTTTCCCACCTTGTTTGAGCCTTTAGGTACTTCTTGACTCTTACTTTTGTGGATGAAAGTCATTTTAGTAGTGGATGTTGTAATGACCCTCTAGGTTATTTATGTGTTAATGTCTTCCTTTCATTGTTTAGAGTATTTTTATAGCAACCCCAAGTCATTTATCATTTTTTAGGACAAATAGTTTGGTCACTTTGTCATTCGTTTGGTTTTTATGCAAATTTCTATGTTTTGGAGCTTTTCAACCTTGAACTGTTGATTTCGATCAAAGGTTTAGGAAGACCACTGCAGAATGCAATATTTTTGATGGTTTCATCAGCTCTAAAAGGCTCATTTTCAACTAATGTCATGGTCAGCTTGGGTCCCAATCCTTTCG
>JAJOOH010001109.1:0-46164 GCA_029582605.1 Solanum gracilifrons | reverse complement strand
AATCTTAGTATAGTTGAGATTTTTTCTAATGATAATACACGATTTTCCTTTGCCCGCTTTGACCTGAATGTGATTTGGATGTGTATGTGAAGTGTTGAGATGTTGTTGGGTTTAGCTTTTCATCAGTGTGATAAGAATGTGACCATAGTTCGGGCTGCTGCCTTTGTGTTCTTTTTATTGTGATGGATTCTTGTTAATACTAGTTTGTGTATCTAGTCTTTGTTCCCGCTCAGCCAGATTGATGTATGTATCATCTTGGTTTCAACTTATGGTATTATGCTTATAACATCGCTATCATTATGTGTCGATTTAACCAAGGTTACTCTTATTTTTTTTAGAAATTAATCTTCCCGTCCTTGCCTAATTTAAAAAAAACATCCATCATGAGTATAACTTGTTGTTTAACTTAGTCGTTTACTTGGTATTTGCTCAACATTATTGTCACGCCCCAAACTCGAGGGGCGCAGCTGACTCCTAATGCCAAAACTCAGGCCCGAGCCGATCCTGCTGAACCATTTGCTACTAGCGCATGACAGTCACACGCAATCAAGAAATCAAACAAGTATATCTCGGCTTAAAACTAAGTCATCGGCCGGCAAGGCCCCTGTCAACTGATCTATAAAAGAAACAGCTACTCCCAGGAGATTATATAAATAAATAGCGAACTAGCACAGAAGTCTTGATTGGGCCGTCGAGGCCACCATGATATCTATACCAAAACTAAAAGCAGGTATATATCAATACAATACATCAAACAGTTCACAAGCTTCCGCAAACCAACAACATAGGCCAGCATGGCCATAACGTAGCTATAAACCCCACACACTAGTCTGCAAGCCTCTAAGAGTAGTAAAGATTGGTGGGACAACGCTCCAGCCTACCCATGAGAATATATACAACAAAAGGTAACAACCTCCCAACTCTGGCAGCTCCGGAGGAAAGGAGCTGGCCAATCGGATAAAAGTCAATCCTACTGCTGAGGAGGTCTACTCGGTCGTCTGTCAGGACCTGCATGCATGAATGCAGCGCCCCCAAGGCAATGAGGCGTCAATACAAAATAATGTACAGAGTATGAAAGGCAATAGACTATGATGAGGTATCCTGATATACTTGAATAATCTGATAAATAAATCAAGGATAAGATAACTGTACTGACCTGCTCCTAAATCTAAACGTATCAAAAATAATAAAACAACAACCTAACCAAGCCCCCATAAGCTCAGCAGGTACAAATAGCACACAAGACCACCTACTCAGGCCCCCATAAGCCTGGAAGGTGCCAATCAACCTGTATACCCCTATCGGTAGTCCCATAGCCCCGCAGGCAGTCACATAGCCCTCTTAGGCATCAACATAGTTTATAGACAACTCATACCCCTCTTAGGCAACAACATGGCTCTGTAGGAAGCAAATAGCCTTCTTAGGCGTCAATATATCCATGTAGGCAACTCATAGCCCTTCTAGGCATCAATATAGCCCCGTAGGCAACTCATAACCTTTTTAGGCACCCATATAGCCCTGTAGGCAGAACATAACCCTTCTAGGCATAGATCACATTCCTGCAGCTAACCACAATAGCCCAAAGGCAACAATAACAATCCAACAGCTAAAAGCGAGCAATTTAGTTATAAGCAACCTATACAAATAGCCTCTAAGTCGTGTCCAACATAAGAATGCTACTACTGAACAAGAATCCTGATAAGAGAGGATTATACGCACTCGAGCAGCCAACAATTAATAATAATGGCTACAAGTATAACAACGATAACAACTCAATTACATTGCTCTTAAGCTTTAAGGAAACATGTCATAGGAAGATAATAGCCTTAACATACCTTTTTCGCTGAATTCACGTGTCCTAATAACTTTAATCACAACCCCCCTTGATACTACAACAAGACAGGATCATAATCAAACAAAAGAATAGAAGATACAAAGAAAATTCGATAAAAGATATGTATTTCCGTCGCAAATTGTTGTTTGCTGCTTATAAAAGCTAAAGTCGATCAAAAGAGGGTCTTACCTCGATCTTAGGTTCGTAATTCGCCTCAAAACCTTCAAATATATTCAAACCCTTGTTGTCCCAACACTAAAGTGTGATATGTTACGCAATCGATAGAATAAATTATACCATGATGATGAGCCCAACACGTAGAACAACTTTCGTCAAGGACTTAAGTTGAGAAAATCTATACTTCACTTGATCCTATAAATGGGTTTCTCTAATTTCTCTGGTTCCTAGCTTAAAAATGAAGAAAAAGATCGAAGAAGAAGATATATGTAACAATCCTCCGACTTAGGGCCCCACTTCACGTGCCTGCTTGTGCAGTCCCACGAAAATGCGAATATCTCTCTATTCTAAAGTCGTATGAACAAACGGTTTGATGAATTGAAAACTAGACTCGTAGACCTTCGATTTCATAGATCGCGGGAACCATAACTCTTAATAGATTGGGAGAAAACGTCCGAGACGTTTGACCCAAATTTCAGACAAATCTTTAAAAAAGAATTTACGGTAACTTTCGTCAACTTTTCTTTTGCCACTTACCTAACTTCAAAACTTGAGATACAACACTTGAACACTTAAAATATCACACAACACATCATTTTTTAATTTATTACTCACCCTCTTTGTCTTTTCACGAAGATACGAGTTAATTTAGACGTTTTGAAAAGTCGGGGTGTTACAATTATTTTTCTCTATGGATGTTATTTTTATACCTATTTGTGCCATTGTTTAACATGGAATAATAATGTTTCTATGATTAGTTATTTGGATGCAACTATTTTCTTCCTTTGCTTAAGAGATTTAGTTGGCTATTGCCTCCAATATTTGGACCCTCTAGTATAACAAGTTGTCCTTTTTAGGCCCCCATGGATAAATTTAGTTTTGTTATTGTTTGAAGTGGGATATTTGTCTAATATGCAGCATGCTTTCCCTCTCTTTATATTTTGAGCTATGTTGATTGCTTATTACTTATTTATCATGGTGTAATCTGTTCTTAATTTGTCCATGTGCAACTTCTATTTTTGTTGTTTTATTCACTGATAGTTTTTCTTGAATATCATGCCTTTGAACAAATTATAATCACTTCCTTATTTACATTTTTGATTGGTTTGTTTCAATTCTTATTTATTTAGGATTATTGTGATCTATTATCTTTAGAAAGCATGTTTTGGAGCTATGGTCTTTCCTTTAATTCTTGACATGTGATTTATAACGACCCATAATGTAACCTTTTTTTTTTAATTTTTTGTTAAAGAGTTTGTTCTACACTTGTTTGCTTGCATGAAGATCAGTAACTCTTCTTATTCAATTTTTCTTATTTGTTCCATGATTTCTAATTCTTTATCCTCATTTTCGTTGCATGTGAAATGCTATTCGAGTCTATTTTGGACTCTACCCTTGCATATCGTTGAGTTTGTTCTAGTCATCCTCATCATTTATCCAAATGAAAAAGAACCTGAAACGAGGCAAACGGAAGCGAAAAAAATGCAGAAAAAAAACTGATATACATGCCTATATATACACTAGTATACACTGTTGTATATACAGTGATGCATGGGTGAAAATAAGCCTAAACGCCCCAGGTGCAACAACAGTCCAAAAGAGGACTAAAAATGGACAGTTTCAGAATGAAAATTGGATGGAAAAAGGCCCAAATAATGCAACCTTAATAGAATTAGAATAGGTGGGCCAAAAGCCCAACATTAATTGAATTTGGGTAAGGAAACCCAAGTCCAAAGATTTTTCTTCATTTTACTATTTATTTGTTTATTTGTATTTGACTAACAATTTATCTTGATCTTGGTTTGACTAAATTAATTTCCCAAAGATAGCTATTTCTTTTTCATATTCAAATAAAAAAAAATTATTTTACTTTATATTAAGCTTTATTTTATTATTTGTCTGGCAACTTGAATTATTCCCTTTAGAATATTTCCCTTTAATTGTTCCCCTTAAATAAAGTTAAAAATAAATAAATAAATAAAAAATGAATGAGCTCTTTTTACTTGATAAAATTTTTAAAAGTTAGTTGAAAAGTCATTTTAGTCAAATTGCCGGTCAACTGTAAGTTAGCGAACATTTCGAGGGCCTAACACCTTCTCGAAATGTACATTGAACTCGAACCCTTTTTCAATTGATTTTATCTGTTTAAGTCTTTTGAAAACCTTAAGTGTTTTTCTTGATTTTTACTAAAAATTAAGTGGCGACTTTGTTCTTTTGAAAATTTGATTTCTCTTAAACTATAAGTTTAATAGATTTTTCGAAAACTTAGTCGTTTTTCTTTTATTTATTTTTCGAGTAAAACATAAACTTTGACCAATATTTTAAAAATGTATTTTTTCATCATATTGATATTAGAATAATTGCTACTTATAATACTTATCGTATAATTTTTATATATATTATATAGATTATCCAAGAGATTATTATTGACAACAAGAACATCTTTTAAGGCCCATTTACTCCAAAATAAAATTATTATGGGAAAATTACGAGGGTAAGCAAACATATACTAGTTAATTAGCTAACACAGCTATAGTTTGCATTAATTACAATTCGAAACTTACTTCTAGCTATAATTACATTCTCTCTCGGCTCTCTTCCTCTCTCTCTCTCCCCTCTATCCGGAATCTCTCTCGCCACTCTCTTCTTTTTCAGTCATCTCTCCCTCGCCTCTTTCCTCTCCCTGCCCAGTCTCTCTCTCGCTTCTCTTCTGCCAATCTCTCTCACTTTATACAAACACAAATGTGTAATTTGTATTTGTTTTTGTATAAAGCGAGAGAGACGGGATAAACAAATACAAATACATATCTCTCTACCTATACATGACTTATAATTATACAAACACAAATCTTCTCTTGCCCAGTTCTCTTTATCTTTCTCTCTCTCTCGCTTTATACAAACACAAATTATACATTGTATTTGTATAATTTGTGTTTGTATAAAGTGAGAGAGAGATTGGATATACAAATACAAACGTTTTAACTTGATTCAATTGTATACGAATTCATATTGTATGCAGATATACAAATACAATAACTGATACATATACATAGTAGTTACATATATACAATTATCTAAATGATATACATATACAATTCACCTCTCTCCACTCTCTGCCCTCTCTCGCTTGTTTCGCTCCACCCTCTCCCAATCTCACTCGCCACTCTCCTCCCTGTAACATGTAGCTATGAATCGTAATTAACAAACTATAGCTATGGAGCATACTTAAGCTATTTTTGAGTGGCTATATGCGAAAATTCCCCTATTATTATTTGTTCCAAACTAATTATCGTGTGTCCAATTAAATCGTAATTAGCAAATTATAGCTATGAAACATAATTAAGACTTATGTCTAATTTTCTAATTGAGTTTTCGAAGTGACCCTCTAACAAAGAAATTCCCTTTAATACTCCCTTCTCTCCTCATTTTTAACTATCGCTATAAATTTTTTAAATGATTATTATTTGTTATATCAGAATAATTATTTTGAGCTCAAGTGATTATTAAATTGAGGTGAATGGAATATGATCTTATAGGGGAGAGATATGGCTAAAATTATAACTACTTGGACGATAACCTTCAGAGGAATTAAAATTAATGTCAAAGAACAAAAACACTAACCATATAATGCTTTTCTCAATTTTTTTTATTTTTAAATGAAAGATACAATTAGCCCCCAAAAGTGTTCACTATGGTCTATAGTCTCATGAATCTAAATTATCTCCGTCAAGTAAATCGCAATTTATAGTTATATTTATAATTATAATAATAGTACAAAAATTATTTTGAATTAGAAATTAAAAAACTTATTTTCATACGAATTTGACCACAGAGTCTAAATAATTTAAGTTTCCTGTTTCAACTTTGAATTACTCCTTGACCTTTTTTTTTTTTACAGAAATTTCATTAGTTTATGAGTTAATTACTTAGATACACTCTAGTTTAGAATACTACAAATCTTATCCGATCTTGGTGCATCCTGATACATCCAGATACATGTATCTTGATATACACGAGATCAAAACTAGGTATAATTTATTTCAAATATACGGTATTAAGTAGATTCTCATGTATCTGGGATTCATAAACATATCTTGTTCGCCTCCCTCGTCTCCCTCCCATCTCGCTCACCACTCCCTATGTATCTGGTATCACATATACATGTGAATCACACCAGATACATATAAAAACATGTATGTAATGTGTATCTAGTGTGATTCACATGCATTTGAAATACATAAATATCGTCTCTCTCCCTATCTAGCTTGCCTATCTCCTGTTTTAGTGTATCTGGTATCAAAAATATATTTATTTAGGTGTATCTTCCTCAATATATGATTTTAAAAAACTCTTAATTAGTGGTAAAATATGTAATTATTTAAAAATATAGATAAACTTAATATATATATATTAGTTTTCCCTTCTAATGAAGATCAATGTGATACTCCTTCTATGACTTAATTAATTACTACAACAATAGAAAATTTCTAAAACTATATTCAAGGAAAAAATTGCAAAAAATGAAAATTGTCATATAAAATACTATATCTACGATGAGTTCGATATATGGGAATAATAAGGCCTTGTTTAAGCAATTCAAGAATGATTATAATATTCCATTAGGCAATAGCTTGCCATGATCCAAGAAAATTGGAATCAATAACAAATCATTCTTTCTAACATTTAATCAAATAAAATCATAATAATCTTGACCTATTTTCATAACCCTAGCATATATTAAATCATTACAACATTAAGAAAGAGAAATTATCACTTGAAACTTCAGGAGAAGGAGCTGGTGTTGATTGATCTTCAGGTTCATCACTTGAAACTTCAGGAGAAGGAGCTGGTGTTGGTTGATCTTCATGTCCATGATGGTGGCTTTCATGACCATGATGATGGTGATGGTGATGATGATGATGGTGGTGGTGGTGGTGGTGACGACGATGCTGATGATGTTTATGTTCCTGAGGAGAAGGTGAAATAGTAATTTCTCCGGTAGATGGTGGGCTAATTGGGACATCTGCCGGTGAATCTTGAGGAGATGGTGAAATAGTAATTTCTCCGGTAGAGGGTGGGCTAATTGGCGCATCTACTGGTGAATCTTGAGGAGATGGTGAAATGGTAATTTCTCCGGTAGATGGTGGGCTAATTGGCGCATCTATCGGTGAATCTTGAGGAGAGGGTGAAATAGTAATTTCTCCGGTAGATGGTGGGCTAACTGGCACATCTACCGGTGAATCTTGAGGAGATGGTGAAATAGTAATTTCTCCGGAACCTAATGGGCTAATTGAGGTTGATGTGTCATCACTAGGAGAAGGTGCAATTGGTGTATCATCCAAAAAAATAATATTCCTAGAGAGAGTTGGAGTTGAGAGAAACAAAAGGCCAAAGAGAATAGAGGGGAGTAAGTGTAAAGAAGAGGCCATTTTTGCAACTCACTAAATTGTATTGTAATTGCAATTGTGAGAAAAGTGTAAAGAAAATAGTGGCTTATATAGAGGAGACATGGTCTTTTGGCATTAAATTATAATCTATTTTCTTTAATTTCCTTAGATTTACTTTCTAAGAATTAAGATTCTCATAAGTTTTACTATTTGACTTGATCGCATCTTAAAATATTGGTCAAAGTTAATGTACTTTAAAAAATATTAGTCAAAGTTTATATAGTTTGACTGACGAAAAGTGCATATGACAAGTAAAATGGGAAAAGGGAGTATCTTTTTTAAAAGTCAAAGTAAAGAATAAATTTCGAATATTCACTATCTGAAACAAATATTTTTAATTATGTTCACATTATTAGATTATTCAAGACTGAACTTCTCAAATGGTCATTCAACTTGTAGAAATATCTCACTAAAATATCTTTTAGATTTTTTTGGGTCAATATAGTCATCAAATTATGCTCATATTTCCAACAAAATAAAAACTAATAACATTTTTTAACAAAAGTTTACATGCCATACTTGTAAGATTTTATTTTTAGACACAATACCCCTTTAACTCATTATATAAAACTCATTTGACCATTTTTAATTACTTTTTTTAGCGGATGAAATAAATATTCTAGCCCATTCATTAGAAGTTAATTATCTCTGAAATTTATTTTCATGTATAGTAATTAGTACTAAATTACTAATTAATCTCTCACTTGTAATTAAGGTATTGTTATATCTAGTAAAAGATTTAATGTAGTACCAAATATGCATAAGATTTAGTTGTCTAATACACACACATATATAGTACATTCTCTAAAATTGTTGTTTATATATCGTACCAACTATAATTCTCACTTGTAATTAAGGTATTAATGTAGTAAAAAGTTAAATGTATTACTAATTATGCATAAGATTTAATTGTGTGTATATATAGTCATCTAATAATTATGTAACCATATAAATGTATCTATGTAAATTGATTTGATATATAAGGTTAGTAAGTTTATAGTCTGTTTAAACTGCTTACCAAGAGAAATTAAGGAATATTTACATTGATGAATTGAATTACATGAAAACTATTAATATCTACAAATAGGAGAATTATTACGCTTTTTTTTACCAATTTAATTATGTGGCATGGTTGGAATTTCGACACTCCAATTTTTAAATTTGATCGTAATTTGGATATAGAAGTTTTAAGTTTTTTGAAACAAATATTTAAAATATTTAAAAGATATATTAAGAAATTTTGATTAAAAAAACTTGGTTAACTTTCGAAATTTTAATTATATCACATAAAATGAGACGTTAACTATATGAATCATTTGTATCAACTTCGAATCCATTTGGTTTGTTTCATTTTCCTACTTATGTAAATATATAATATAATGTGTTAAGGGGTACTATATTTATAAACGGATCCTAATTAAAGATGGCATGTAAACTTCCAATAAAAAACATTTTTTTGTTAGATTTTACTTTACTGGAAATATGAGCACAGTTTGATAACCATATTATTTAAAAAAAAATCAAAAGTTATTTATTATTTCTTTAAATTATTAGGAATTGTCTAATTATGATGATGCCAAGAATCTATTTTGTTAAAAAATAATTTGTCTATGAATCCATTTATTAATTATCATTATTTATTTCAAATATAGTCAAGATATTTTAGTTTATCACAACTATTTTTTTTAATTTTTGGGTAACTTACAAAATTTTCATTAGTTTAGGAGTTAATTACTTAGATTCACGCTAGTTTACAATATTACGAATCTTGTCAGATGTTGTACTTCGGATACATGTATTTGGCGTGTCTAGGTACGTCTAGATACATGTATCTCAGGTATATAGGGTCAAAATTAGGTGTAATTTCTTTGAGATACACTGTAATGAAGTGGATTCACATGTATCTGACTTGATCACGCTCACCTCTCTCCCTGTATCTGGTCTAATACATGTATCTAATGTGATTCACATGTATATGGGAATCTCGCTCGCCTCACTCTTAACTCTCTCGACTTTCTCTCTATTTTAGTGTATCTAATAGCAAAAATGTATATACCTAGGTGTATCTGACTTAAAATCTAGTATAAAATTATTAATTAGTGAGATAATATATATTATTTCAAACAATGGTAGGAATGCTTATTTAATTAGATAGTTTTTCCTTAATTTTTTGAGCAAAAAAAAAATACTTCATTCTAAATTTTTTTATTATATTTCTTAGAAATGGCTGACTGTAGGATAGATCGTAGTATTATGTTGGAATATAGTTCACCTAATGTGTGGTTAGAAATATATTTTATATTCACTCGGTTTCATATTAACTGAATTTGTAAGGCAATGTACATCGATTAAAAAATATATTTAAGTTCCTAATTAAAATCATATTTTCCACTATGGTCCTTTGTGAAATCATAAATATAACTTGTAAGTAGTGCAATCTATCTCCTAGAAAATATAAAACTTCATTAAAGAAACAGATAAATATGACAAAAAATTAAACATGTATCTTAAACTTTGAACAATTTAATTACTTTAATAATGAAAAAAGGCCAAAAAATTTACTTAATATGGAATAGAGGGAGTAAAAGAATTGACAAAACTTGAATGAATCGAAAAACCTAACAAAAATATCGAAACACTAAAAAATCGACTTTATTAGTTTGATTTGATGCTAATATTTGAAAATTTGATTTGATTGATTTAATTTTTTTACTTAAATCAAAATGCGGGAACCCCTAATCAACTTGCAGTATAACGTATTCAGTATAATTAGATCTGTCAATACGGGCTAGGCCTGTTGTGGGGGTCTAATTTAATCAGTGATTTGCTAGGATTGGGCTAAGATTTTTAGAGTCCATTTAAGAAAATATTTTTTTTAGCCCGGCCTGAATAAGCTTGCTGATTCGTAGGGCTTGAGAAATATGAATAGGGCTGGCCCATGGGCCAGATAAAAATTAATTAAAAAATAAAAATAAAATAGAGTATTAAAAATAAGTGCAAGCGTCCAAACTCAAAATCTATTTAAAGTTTTAAATACTAAATTTTAAATTTCCCTAAAATTTCTTGGGAATCACTATATAGGCCGTAGCCTATTTATTCACCATTTTATGGATGAAATATTGTCATATTTTTTGTATTTTATTGTGATTATTGGAAAATAATTATGTTAATATTTCGATTTAGCTTTTTATATTTACTTGAAATCAAACTTAATAAATATTATAAAAATAATTTTATTTGTGGATGTGATTGACAAGTAGTAACACTAACACCATATAATATTGTCTTGTCGATATTTAGTATATTATTTTTAAATTATAATTTGATTTAAAAAATTATAAAAACAATATTTTTTAAAAAGTGGGCTAGCCCGCAGCCAACATACTTGTGGATTGGGCAGGCCGTTTCTAGCCCGAAAAAAAATGGATCAGTCCGACCTGATCCGTCAAATTTCAAAGCTTGTATGGATTAGCTCGGAAGAGATGGCTCAGCCCATTTTGATAACTCTAAGTATAACGTATTCAACATTTATAATGTATTTAATTTAAAATATACTCTCAATTTAGAACGGTTGGTAGAGATCCAAAAAATTCTGGCTATATTTTTCACACCTCAAATATATAGTGTTTAATTTTTATCTTTTAGCATTTTAAATAACAAATAAGTGATCAAATATATATATTTGAATAAGAACAACATTTCATAGGGCATGAGTTTATATTCTCGTATCATAATATCCCGCAAGTTATGCCCTTGACACCGAAATAGCAAACAACTCTTTTGTTTTTTAAGTAATTTGTATATTAGTATCACATAGCATCCCATAAGTTATGTCGTATGTCTCTATATACAAAAGGACTTATGTTTTAAGACTTGTGTTATTTTCTTTTTGTTAGCTATTTGTAAATACCAGACTGAAACCTCTATTTTCTATCTTTCCTTTTGCTCTTTGATTACTAAAGTTGATGAATAATTTGCTTGTAAATTCCTTTTATTCATCAATACAAAGTTTAGTTTGTGGCCTACTCACTTCGACCCCCTTTAGTGATCAAGAAGATACTCTTCCTCCGAAAGTTACAAGATTATTTTATTGAATTCCTTAGAAAAAATCGTCTCGTGCTTCGATTAACATCAACAACATGATATAAATACATTTGAAGTTCTTGTAACATATATTTCTAATCCTGATAACACTTTTTATCAGCTTGCTAATCAAAATTATGACTAGCTAATAAGCTGTAGAAATCTCCAAATCACAAATGGTAAGAATTTTTCTTAAGTGCTAAAAGTTGCACAATGCTCGTCTCTCGACACACACCTTAAGAAACAATAAATAATTTAAATCTAATGCTTTGAAAAATATATTAGATGATAAATTGTATTTAATATCAAGGAAAAAATAGACAAAAAGGGGTATTATCTCTTGATTTTTCAAATTTGACAAGTATTATTATTTTTAATATAGTGGATAAGTAAAGATGGACTGAGAGAGTGTATATATTCTTCTTTTATTAGAAAAAAGTCTAATTATTATGATAGTATTATGCTGGAATATAGTTAACTTAATGCATGTTTAGAAATATATTATCATATATTTTATAAAAATAAAACTGACAAAACTAGAATAAATAAAAAATCCAACAAAAAATCGAAAACAGTAAAAAATCAACTAAATTAATTTAATTTGATTCCAATATTTGAAAAATCAATTTGATTGATTTACCCTTCTTTTTTTTTTTTTTTACTTACATCAAAATGTGAACACTCCTAATCAACTCACAGTATAGCATATTCAACATTTATTTAATGTATTTAATTTAAAGTATAATCTCAAATTAGAATGATGAAAATTCTGATTTTACACTAAAACTCTTGCTGATGTACTTTAATTTTTGGGAAGCTCATCCATCGATTAATTTATCGTGTATAATCACATATTAAACCACATTTGAATTTCTCTTAAATTCGACATCAATTCGTTTAGGTTGATATTTTTGTATAGCATAGAAGTTGTAATTCACATGTTAAAGAAACAATAGATTAAATGAGCAACATTACTTCCTATTTTGTGACTAACATAATTATTGTGTGAGATTTTTTTGTGTCTCGCAATAAATAAAATTTGCAAGTCGAAATAGTGTAGTTTTTGGGTTTCACTTTTTTCTTTTTGACGAGAAAAACCTTACATAACTGAAGTTAATTAGTGAGATACAAAATAAAACTTTTCGTGACATGGTATTATTATTTTTGTTCATTCTTGTCTGAAAAATGGCAACTCGTATCGTATATTGGAAAATCATAAATCAAAAAATTGTAAAATATAAAGCATGAAAAAAGTAAAAAATGTAATATGAATTTAAAATTGTCACATTTGGAATAATTTCCAACTCCTAATTTACTACTTGTACTTTTTAAAGACAAAATAAATAACATTATGTATAAAAGGTATTACAATGTTAAGAAATAAAAAACATCAATTGATTATGAAAGTTCAGAAGAATGAGCTAATGCATTAGCTGTAGGTTCTTGTGCGGGTGGTGGAGTAATGTGTCTCCAAATTGATGGGTTAATGGGAGGTTCTTGACACTTAGGAGTAGGAGCAGGAGCAAGATGATGATGAGGTAATGTAATGATGACATCTGATAAATTTTGAGGAGATGGTGAAACAATAGTTTCTCCATAATTAGAGAATAAAACACTTGTTGAAGTATTTTTCAAACGCATTTTTCTTGAGAGAGTTGGAGTTGAGAGAAAGAAAAGACCAATACAAAGAGTAAGGAGTAAATGTGCAAAGGTGGCCATTTTTTGTGAATTGGTGAGAAATTGTGAAGAAAATAGTTTGCTTATATAGTGGAAATATGGTTTTATTGAATTAAATTGTGGTTTAACTCCTCTTTGAATTTGTTTTCCCTGCATTTACTAGTCAAGATTGAATTAATTTTAATTTCTGTGCATTTAAAGTTTGTTAATCATTTTTTAAAATTCAAACTTATGGAATTATTACATGTGATACATAGTTATTATCGATGAAAAATTGAATTAATAGCTCACTTGGGCCAATAACAGTCTTATATTGGGCCTAACAGATAAATAGGTCTGCTAAGATTACACCAAAATGAGACGGGTCATTCAAACAAATGTTTCTATTTTAGGACGATCTTTAATTTTTATTTTTTAGTATTTTAAATAACCAATAAGTGATCGAATATATTTTTGAATAACAAATAACTTTTCGTAGGATAGTAATTTATATTCTCGTATCATAATATCTCGCAAGTTATGTCGTAAAAACATAACAAGTCATGTCCTTGACGCCGAAATAACAAACAACTTTTTTGTTTTTTTTAAGTTTGTATATTAGTATCCTATAACATCCCATTTCTATCTTCCTTCCGATCTTTGATTACTAAAGTTGATGAATAATTTGCTTGTAAATTCCTTTTATTCATCAATACAAAGCTTAGTTTATGGCCTAATCATTGCGACCCCCTTTAGTGAGGAGACACTCCTCCGAAAGTTACAAGACTATTTTGTTGAGTTCCTTGGAAAGAGTTGTATCGTGTCTCGAAATCCATCAATACAAAGCTTGTAAATTCCTTTTATTCATTAATACTTAATTAGATTCCCACTTGTTTACAATGTTATAAATCTTATCAGATTTTGGACTTCGAATACATGTATCTGGAACATCTAGATACATTTAGTTACTGTAACGACTTGTTCCCGTCATTATGGAAAAGTCAATGGGAAGGAATTTGGGTCAGAAAACTTCTGATTAGTAACTTGGAAATTTCTAGCCTAGGCCAGACTTGGACGAAATCTGAGTCAGGTGAGGTCTAAGGCAATCCAATAATGGATGGGGGATTTAATTATGAGTTTGATCACATGAGTGGATAGCAAGGACGTTAAGGAGTTGGTACGGCTTTACAGAATCAAATTCGGGCGAGTAGAATTCTCGAAATTGATCTTGGCGTGAAATGGTAGTTTTAGAACGTCAGGGGTTGAAGGTGTGTTGCGAAATAGGAGCTTGGAACTCAAATTTCGAGCTTCTGTCTCCGTGCAAGCTGCCAGAGAGGGATTAATCCCCCCAAGGGCCGCTATGGCGCGATAGAGCCCGCCGTGGCAGGACAGTCGCGACTTAAATCGGTGAAAAACCCCAAATTTCGTTATTTTCTGCAAAATTCGTTCTTCAGAGCTAAGGGATAACCCATGGCAGTTTCTTATTAGATTCCCATGAATTCTAGCGCTAAAGGTGGGGTAATTACTCCCCTAATCCGTATTTTGATTCTTAGAACTTAGAATCCTTGATAATTATCGTTGGGGAGGGTTTTGGCCTGAAGTTAATGGTGGGAAAAGCCTTAGTTGAACATTAGGATCGTGGGTTTGGCCTTGGGTTAATAATTTTATTATTATATGGGTAAATTAGACCTTGTTTAGTGATCCTTGCATTAATTGCTTGTTTTAGATCAAGAACGAGCTGAAAGACTCCAGAAAGGGAAGGCTCACGTGTCTTAGGAGTATTCAAGCTTGATTTTGAGGTAGGTGATAGTTTGATTTCCTATTGTGTGATATATGTTGGTTAATTGCTTCATTGTATGTGTGTATTTATGTGAATAGGGAATGTGAATCAAATCTAATGAAATGATTATGTGTGAACAATTACATGTCATGAACCTATTACTTGATTGTATGACTATGAGCACTGTTCATTATAGGTGTGATTGTGACTGTGGTTGTGTTGACTGGATCGGGTGTCACGTTTCAACATATATATTAGATCGGGTGTCACGTTCTGACACTTATATTGGATCAGGTGTCATGTTCCGACACATGTATATTGGATCAGGTGTCACATTCTGACACACTAACAATTTGGGTATGGGTTCTATGAGAGAACCACTTGTGATTATTACATTCATATGTACATGTCTTGATATTGAGAAGTTGTATGTTGCTCCTAAAATGACAAATAAATTATGTGTTTTGTACATGTGTGTTTACTGTGTTGTAATTACTTGCGTATATTATGCTTACTGGAGTAGCCGCGTGATCCTATCAGTACACTATGGTTTCGTGTACTGATACTGCACTTGCTCTTTCTTTTGTTGAGTACAAGACATCTTTATGCGGCTACTGACAGACCTCAGTTAGGAGATCATTGATCGAGACCAAATTTGAGGGTGAGCCAGTTCTTTCAGGCTGTCATGGATCCATCTTTAGTTTAGTCCATTCCTTTCGGACTCAGACTACATATTTAGACTTTTGTTTATGTTTAGTTGCGGAGTTGCAACCCCTTTTCTTAGACTTGTAGATTAGTAGAGTTTTGGTACACTGACTTTCAGTTCTAATGGTTGAATTTTCGCGAGAGTTGTGCGTGGTTATTTTGTCAAACCTTCGGAGTTTATGGGAACTCCTTATTTGATGCATTATTTAAACCTACTTCTGTATCTTTAAATGGGCTAGTTTCGTTAAGTTGCTTAGTTGGATTGTAGTAGTGGTTCTCCCACTGGAGGGTTAGTGTGGGTGCCAATCACGACGGTTGAGGTCGTGACAGATACATGTATCTCAAATACACGGGGTCATAATTAGATATAATTTTCTTGAGATACACATTGTATTCAAGTGGATTCGCATGTATCTAACTCTTTCGCTTGCCTCTCTCTCAGTATCTGGTCAGATACATGTATCTAGTGGGATTCACATGTATTTGAGAATCTCGCTCACCTCCCTCATATCTCGCTCGCACGTCTTCATTTTTAGCGTACCTGATAGCAAAAATACATGTATTTAAGTGTATCTAACTTGAAATCTAGTATGCAATTATTAATTAGTCAAAACAATTTCAAACCATATTGAGAATTAGTAAATATGATAGAAGTGTTTGTCTAATTACGTAGTTTTTCCTTAATTTTTTACCAAAAAAAATAGTTCATTATAATTTCTTTATTATATTTCTTAGAAATTACTGTTATATATATAAAAAAAAAATCTTAGAAAGTCTAATTGTTTTGGTAGTATTATGTTGGAATATAGTTAACCTAATGTGTGGTTAGAAATATATAATCATATATTTAATAAATTAATTAAAAAACTTGAAAAAAACTCGAATAACCCAACAAAAAATCGAAGTAGTAAAAATCGACATAATTAATTTGATTTGATTCCAATATTTTAATAATCGATTTGACTGTTTTAATTTATTTTTTTTACTTATATCAAAATGTGAACACCCTTAAACAACTTACAGTATAACATATTCAACATTTATAATGCATTTAATTTAAAATATAACCTCTGTTTAGAATGATGGGTAGAGAAATTCAGTTCGTGTAATTCAATTTTTTTGTGGTTGTAGGAGGCACATAACCATCATAAATTCTAGTACCATATATACTTAATTTATCTCTAGTTTAAAAAAATTACGCACAATACCACTTTTATTTTTTATACCATATAGTTTAAAATATTTAATTAGATACACAAATCTCTTATATATGATATTAAATAACTATCTTAAAATTTAAACTCATTAATTAATGGTAAATTATCAATTCAAAAAGTTTTTCTTTCACTTCGATTTGTTGCTCCCTCCCCAAATCCCATTACCTTCCGTATCTCTCACCCCCAGCCCACCCCCACGATCTTCAAACACTTTCACCATCTCCCTTTCTTTCTTAATCCTCTCAATTCCATGTCCCTAATTCAAAACTAAATCTTGATAATCACAAGTATACAAAGATGTAAATTACTTTTTTTTTTCATTATTCTAATGTATCTTGGTTTTACATCTTATTTATGTATCTGAAATAGAGTTCATATTTCTCTAAAGTTCTATTGTATAAACTTTTACAAATTAGGCTACGAGATACATGCTCGAGATACATGTATCTAACAGTTTTTAAGACTGAGATACATATTGATACATGTATCTGAGATAGAATTCATATTTCTCTGAAGTTCGATTGTATAAACTTGTAAAAATTAAGCTACGAGATACATGCTCGAGATACATATAGCATTATTAATGGAGAGAAGCATCATCCACCTTTGTAACGAAATGAAACTAGCTTGCACAAAGGGCAATAGAGAACCTTTCTGGTTGATGCATATGACAAGGATTTTGGTCGTTCAGCCGAGATCAATATCAAAGGAGAAAATTACATGATTCTCTGTACCAATTTCATTCTATTCAGTTCCGTTATCATAATTAGACTATTTTAAATTGCACCTCAACCTGTCGATGTATTCCTCTTTATATGTGTTTTAAAAAGTTGGCGTAGGATTCAGGCGGATACAAAGGAAGGAACCGATGAAGAAGATGAAGAGTACAATAATAAAATTATTTGGGTTTATGATTTTATTATTTTAGGAAAACTTGTTAGAGTTAATACTCAAGATCCTGTAAATCTGTTGGGTTGTTAATTAGTCAACAATCAATCCTTTAATAAAGGAAATAAGTTACACCCCTTTAATTCAAATTGATAAATTATTTATCTTAGCTTTAAAAACTGTTGGATACTTGTATCTCTGCCCTTAATGATACATGTATCTCGAGGTCAAAATATGGTATAAAAAGTAATATTACAAACTATTGAAAATTATAATAATTAGGATCTAAATTAGTAAGATTTATATAAGATGCCCTTTAAAATATTCAATTTCAACCCAACCCGCCCATTTGACACCTAGCAAAATCTTGAATCACAAGATTGTGTCCACGCACTCATATGTGAATCAACACAATGTAAATCTCCCTTCATCACATGAAACTGAGCTTGAATCATCTGAGTCGGATATGTTTGATTCCAAATATGGACATGAAATTTCTATATATGAATTCATACGCTTTTCGGAGTGTTGGAAAGACATTTAAAAAGATAAAAGAAAAATCCACAAAAAAGAGAGAAAACAGGGGGAATTATAATGGCATCAAAGTTTTGACGAGAACGCTGAATATAAATTTTTGGCTGTTTTCGAGGAGTAGATTTGTCGAAAATGCGGAAGTATGACGCAAATATCACACAAGGTGAATAGTAATAATGGTGCGAAAGTTTCAACGACAGAGCTAAATATAAATACTTGACTGTTTTTAAGGATAAATCTGATGAAAACGACAAAAGTATGGCGCAAATATCACATATCAAATGAATGTCACCGTATTCCTAAAAAAGAGCATAGCTTTACGAATTTGTCAAGGAAATAAATTAGAATTTTTCAAGAACAACTTTTACATATAGCAAACACAAAATTTATATTTGTATGCTATAATAAAGTTTGCATAATTGTGCTCCATAACAAACATATAGATGTATAATTCGCTATACATATACGAAAAAACAATTGTATAATTCGTTATACATATACAAAGAAGGCAGTTGTATAATTCGTTAATACATATACAAAAGAAAGCAGTTGTATACAAAAGATCAATTGTATAATTTGTGTATATATAAAACGAGAAAGAGAGAAAAACAAAAGAAAACTAGGCAGAGAAATATTTGTATTGTATAATTATAAGTATATAGGACGAAAATATATGTATTTGTATGTGTATATACAATTTTTTCTCGCTTTATACAAATAGAAACACAATTTATACATTTCGTTTCTGTTTGTATACGCGAGAGAGGTGAGGGTGGCGAGCGAGATTTGGGAGAGTGGCGAGCAAGATTTGGGAGAGTGACGAGCGAGATCTGGGAGAGGGGAGTGAGGGGAACGAAAATATATGTATATATACAATTTCATCTCGCTTTAGACAAACACAAACACATTTTATACATTTGTGTTTGTATAAAAGTGAGAGAGGCGAGCGAGATTGCCACCAAACGAGAGTGGCGAGCGAGATTCCACCAGGGAAAGTGGCGAAAATAGCAATAGTTTGCTATAGGGTACAATTAAATCAACATATATTTATAGCATTTAATTTGAATTAATAATAATTGCTATTATATACAATTTTCCCATTTTTCAATGGTATAAATTTGTAAAGATGAAGTGAGTTTTGAAGATTTTGGCTCATGAATCTTAACTATAGTATTTTGTAATAAAAATATTAGGACGCTAATAAATGTTGCGCTAGTTATGTGCGAATGAATTTCCTTTTGTTAATAAATTAAATTTTACTTTAGTTATGCTAAATTTTTTTTTATCACTTCAACAAAATGTTATGTTATATTAAAATTATTTGATATAATCACTATCACCACTCGTTCAAATCAACTAGCAAATTTTTATTTTTTTTCAATTTCAAGTATATAACTCAATTTCATTATATAAAGTATGGTTGTCTTCTTTTTTTTTTTCTTTTCCTTGTACTCGCATAAAATTCGTTTTGTTACTATATATCACTTGGTACGTTTTTCTTCTTCTTTTTATTCACATATATAGGACTTTTGTCATTCTTTAACACCCACCTCACGCCCAGTGCTTAGCATCTGGTGCGTGGGCAATATTTGATTTTGGGGGCCCCAACATCGGGTAAGATGGGCCCTACTCTGATACCATGTTAAATTAGGTCTTAGGCCTAACTTACACCCCAAAAGCTAGCTCAAAGGGAGGAGGATTGCCCAAGCCTTATAGGGAGTCCACCCATCTCATTAACCACCGATGTGGGACTTTTGTCATTCTTTAACAGATTAAACAATTTGAATATAACAAGAATACAATTCTAAGTTATATCTTATTTTTCCTCCCAAACAAATTTTTAGTACTTGTTCATCACGCAAACACATCAAGTAAATCATCTTGGGATTAGTAATGTAAAAATTAATATGTGCATTATTTTCTCTAATATATTCTATCAAATGACACATAAAATTAAGCTTGATTCATTCGAGTCACATATATTCGATTCCAAATCCGGACTTGAAATGTTGAATATATTTGATTCCAAATCCGGATTCGAAATATTGGATATATTCGATTCTAACTTGAACTCAAATTGTTGAATATATTCAATTCCAAATCCAGACTCGAAATGTCAGATATATTTGACTCCAATAGACTCAAATTTTCTATATGTGAATCCACGCACTCTTCCAAGTGTAAAAAAACATTTTAAAGAAGAAAATTCACAAAAAAGAGGAAGAAAATAATGGAGGATAATAGTAGCATGAAAACCTGAGCGACAAAGCTAAATATAATATTTATTATTTTCGAGGAATAGATCAATCGAAAATGATAAAAGTATATCATGAGGTGAATAGTGCAAACGATGTTCCAACTTCCAAAGATGAGCGTAGCTTGAAGAATTAGAGAAGAAAATAAATTAGGTACTTCCGATGTTGTAAATTTATAAGAATGGGATGAGTTTTGAAGATTTTGGGTTATGAATCTTAATTCCAATGTTTTTTAATATTGTTAAGGCGTCAATAAATTTTGTGCTAGCTATGTGCATATTACTTTTCTTATAATGTCGATTAAATTTTGCTTTTATTATTTTCCTTAATCAGCAAAATATTATCTTAATTATTTATATTACAATTGTTAGATATTATCCCTATCACCACTCGATCATATCAGCTTACTAACAAATACTTATTTTTTTCAATTTCAAGTATAAAACCAAACCTTCATTATGTAAAGTCTTTAAGTGATAGATACATCAGTTGGTACGTTTTTCTTCTTTTATTCACATATAATAATATGATCTCATAGTAAGAGTTTCTTTTTTTTCATTCATCTTTTATATATTCTTAATATTAATTACTTATTTTTTTAAATGTAATATTTTATATTAATTAATATGTAAGTTATCGTAAAATACTCTTTGTTAATTTAAAAGACGTGTTAAATTTAAAGTGGACAAATAGAAATGAACAGAGAAAATATCTAAAAAAGCATATGTCAATCAACACTATATGAATCTCTTTTCATCACATAAAATTCAGCCCAAATCATTCGAGTCGGATATATTTAATTCTAAATTTTGACTCAAAATGTCAAATATATTCAATTTCAACTCGGACTAGAAATTTCTTCATGTGAATCCACACGCTCTTTCAAGTGTTGGAAAAACATTTCAAAGAAGAAAAATAAAAAAATAAAAAAATAATAGAGGGTAATAATAGCGTGGAAGCGTAGAGCTAAATATAAATATTTATTATTTTCGATGAGTAGAGCAATCTAAAACGATAAAAGTATAGCGCGAATATCACACTTTATCATACATAAGGTGAATAGTGCAAACCATGTTCCCAAAAATGAGCGTAGCTTCACAAATTTGAGAAAATAAATTGGGGATTGTCGATGTTATAAATTTATAAAAACGTGATAGTTTTTGAAGATTTTGGATTATGAATTGTAATTCAGTGTTTTTTAATACTGTTAAGACCCCAATTTTTTCGAATATAAAACTCAATTTCACTATATAAAAAAGGCAGATTTTTTTTCTTACCCGTAAATAATTCGTTTGAGTAATAAATGCATAAGTTATTTAAGAATACATCACATAACTAGCACAACATTTATACATCACTTGGTACGTTTTTCATTAAATAAACTTTTAGTCTCTTTAAATCAACTTATTATAATTTTAACATAATCACATGGATTTTTTTTAAAAAAAATAGTGTTGTATGAGAGATATATAGATTAAAACATTTTGAATAACAAGGATACAATCCTAATTCATATTTTGTTTCTCCTCCCAAACGATTTTTTATTTTATTCACAAAGCAAACGCATTAAGTAAATTAATTATGCTGATAATATTGTTTATTTATTATTTGAGTTAGTGTATTGAAAATAATATGTATATGTTGTATAATGTTTTTAATATTGTTTATATACAAAAAATAAAAAATATCCTCCTAATTCTCTAGTTTTATACACTTTTTAAGAATAAGTGTGTTTTTAATCATTCATATGCATGTGTTAAAACCTCTTGTATTGCTAATTTCATTATTTGTTATTCATTAGTTCTACACAAAATAATAACAAAATAGAATATAATATAATTATATATATGTTGAAAAATTACGTCAAACAAGAAAAATTAATATATGCATAATTTTCTCTAATACAGTCTATCAAACAACCACTCAGAGATCAATAATGACTGTGGTGAGATACACAAAAACTCTTCATCCTAAATTAAAGATCTCAAATTCAAATTTGGGGTATAATTTCTTTTTACTAGAGAACATTTTCATTTTAAATGCTATACTCTTTATTCTAATTTATGTGACAAAAATTCAACTTTTGAGAACTAAGCCGTTTAATTTTAACCATGAATTCATGCACAAAATCTTTAAATTTTTTGAAATAAAATATATATAATTGAAAACTACGTAAAAAATACTATATGTCACAATAATTGATAATTTAAAATATTTATAAAAATATTATATTAAAAAAACTTATTTAAACCTAAAAGTAATCATATAAATTAAAATAAAAAACAACATATAACGTAAATTTAAATTAATCAAACTTTAATTCAAGCATGGTTGAATGAAAAAAAAGAAGAAGAAGCCCATTAGTGTACTCAAGAGTGGTATATAGCCATCAAAGAATGTGTTGTAATAATGAAACTGTTTCTTTCTTTATTAGATATCTCGGTAATATGCACTTTTTTGATAAATAAAAACTTATTGAATTAATCGTGTTTCAATATAAATAATGGAAAAAGATAAAAGAAGAGTGATACAAGGGAGAAAGGTAGTGGTAATTAACCATAGAGTAAAGAGATAAAAAGGTGGGTAAGTGATGGTAGTAGATATCACGAAATTCTTCTGAAGGTTGTTTGTCTGATGGAGTCTGCTATTTGGCTTTAATGCTGTAAGAAAACTGACCAAATGTCAGAACAAATTCAGACCACTTACTTTAATTACTTACATGTTCATATTCACAGACAAAAGCTAGTAGGAAAAATGAAATGGCAGCTGACACTTCCATGCCACTAATCACTGTGACCTAACTTCTTTTGTTTTCTTCATTGCTTCACTGCCGTGTTCTTCTTCAATTATATTCCTTCCTCTCTCTCTTTTTTTTTTTTTTCTCTTTTGTCTTTTTAATAGTACTAATCTCTAAATTACATTTTTTTTTAAAACTATAATAGTAAGTATTCCTTCACTTTTTATAGCTACTTTGTCAATATTGAACTTATTTGAACGAATTTATAACTTATGACTTATTTTAAATAAAGACTATATGTGGTGTGTGAGTCAACATGTCCTATGACAGAAAATGAGGAATTAGTTTTTTTTTTTGGGTATAGTTTTGAAATATTTAATTAATCTTATATAATATAATTTGAAAATTTACCAAATTAATTCTGAATAAGTGATAAATATCATATAAATTGAATAGGAAGTAGCTTTTTTGTTTTCTTCTCTCTTACTGTGCTCATCAGTTTTTGCTGTGATGCATCTTTGGCAAGTGTCAGCAATATCAGCTGTAGTATCAGAAGCTGAACCACTCTCTAATTTCTGTATAGTAAATTCTGGGTTGGTTTAGTTGCAGGTTTTGCTTTTTCCTTTTCCTTCCATGTGAAGTCAAGAAATGCAGCTTCATCTATTCTCTGCCACCCCTCTTTCTCTCTCAGGTCTTTACCCTTCTTCTCTCTGTTTATTGTTACCTTTATATGTTTATGTGTCAAAGATTGGATTTTTTTTATGTGGGGTTTGTGTTACTGATGAAATTATGCTTATTTTGATGAAGGAAAAGGAAAAGAAGATGAAATAAAGAAGAAAGAAGGGTCACCACCTTGCATAGAGCTGTCTTTAGGCTATGGAGGTTCAAGCCATGTTGTTGAGGAAGATGAAAAAGATGCCAAATCCTCTAACTCTGTGTTCACTGCTGCTCAGTTTCAAGAACTTCAACTCCAAGCTGTGATTTTTAAGTATTTAGTTTCTGGTCTTCCAGTTCCTTTTCATCTGTTTTTCATCATTTGGAATAGTGTTTCAAGCTCCTTGGGTGACGGTGGAATCTACAAACTATACCCTACCTGTAAAGTTCCTATTCTTTGGCTTTAATTTGTCTTTTTTTAGTTTTGTGTTTGTTGAATTCCATCAAGAACAATTGAAAAATATGATTTCTTTTCATTGTAAGTATTAGTATTGTGAACCGAATTGGTGCTGTCTATTCAAGAATGTGTGTTTTTTGTTGGAACTTTTGGAAAATTGTTGGATGCTTCTCCTTTTTATTCAGTAGGTCTAATAGGGTGAACTGTGGTGTTTGTTTCTGGATACTTTTTAACTTTTTTTTTTGAATAACAGAGTTGAAAAGCCTATTAATAAGAATGCTAAGATCTCAAGAACATTGAACCGACTTTATGCTATTGGAAATGAGTTTTTTGGTTTCTGAAACTTGGTACGTTGGATGAAGTTCAGTTGCTGGAAAGATTTGCTTTTGTTTTTCTTTGAGTTGATAGTCTGACTCTGCAATGTTTTTGGATTCTGTTCTTTTTCGAGTTTTGGCTCATTTCCTTTGCCTTGATAATCTGAAGTCTATAATGCTTTTTGATTCTCTTGTTAGATTGGCTCTACTGTTTTATTGCCTATACTGTGAGATGCATCTTTTTGGTGGTCATTATGCATTTAAGTGTTGTTTTATGATAAAACATTTGCCCTGTATTTGATTAGATTGGTCCTTGGAGAATCATGTTCATTCGTTCCGTCATCTTTCCTCGGAACAGTGAGAAAGCATTGTTTGTTATGTCACTCCTACTATATGAGACTATGAGCTCTAAATTTCAGAAACTCAGTAGCCTATAGGCTTACTTGTGCTTTTATCATCTAAAAGTCTTTACATCATACTTGGTTTGATGTGGGGAATGAATATCTGGTGCTGAATATTCTTTATGTAAGGGCTTGAGTAAATGTTTAATCCATGTTATCTTCATTTGCATAATGAAGAGCTTGACTATATAAATATTTAGGATCTTTGAAGCCTGTTGTAATGCTTTAATGTTTGATAATATGGCTTCTGATTGCAGTGGGGCGATTTGATTATACGAGCATGACGGATCCTGAACCAGGAAGGTGTAGAAGAACTGATGGGAAGAAATGGAGGTGCAAAAGGGATGTGATTCCAGGTCAGAAGTACTGTGGGCAGCATGTGCATCGAGGTCGGCGTTCAAGAAAGCCTGTGGAAGCTTCTGAACATGTTATGAGATCAGATGATACAAATATCATTTCCAAGATAACTAAACTGTATGCCAGTTCCGATGACCCTGGCAGCAAATGTGCTCCTGCAAGTAGTAAAACATCCTGTTTGTCTTCTACTAGCAGAAATAACCAATACAACAGCATCGAGGACTCATCTGCTAAACCAAGATTCATCAATTCTGGCAACGGCAGTGAGAAGCAAGACAACTACATGATTTGCAATAGCAAGGACATCACAACATCCGTAAGAACCCCATCTTTCATTGCTGGTGACAATGCTGATAGTAAGAACATTGATTTCAATCGTATTAGTCCCAGCAAAACCAACCAAAAACAGAATTGCGGAGAAGCTAGGAAGCATGGTGCTTTGGTTCCAATTTTTGGTCTATCTACAAAGAGTGACCTGCAACACTCTATTGGTAAACCACTGATTCCAATATGTTATATTCAAGGAACTTCTTTCTGTCTTCATTTTACCTTGTCTTTCATCGGTTTAAGAACTGTAAAAGTAGCATGCCTTTCCAGGAAAATTATCTTGCAGTGGATTATTTAAAAATTCTTCTGAGCAGTGCCTAATAGTGGGTGCTTCATGAAACTATTAGATGAATCAGGATTGTATGGTCTCCTTTTATTAATTTGCTTGGGTTTGTGCAATACTAAATAATTTCTTGCCTCATATTTGATAGTAATCGATAATGTTTTTTATTTTAGTCCTCTGCATTGGCTAGATTTTGTTAGGTAGGCTTTTAACCTGATGATCTATTTGTAGTTTTTAAATTCCTTCTGCATAAAGCTGTGACAGTGGAAGGAGAAGTTAGTTTCTTTTATAAGCTCAGCAACCTTGATGATTGTTGAGAATAGCTCATGCTTAACGGTTTAATCCTTTTTTTGTTGTAACATAGGCACAGAAGCTGAGCAACAGAGGTGCCGAAGATCAGATGGAAAGAAATGGAGATGCAGCAAGACTGTTGTTCCTTGTCAAAAGTACTGTGAGACTCACATGCACAGGGGAGCCAACAGAAAAAGGGTAGCCTCTGTCTCGGTTGTTGTTCCACCTTCTAAACCTCCTTCATACAGGTTTTGCCCACCCGAAAATGATGGTGCTCGAAGAAACTTGAACACCAGTCTCTCCATTTACACAATCCCAGGGCACCAAAACATTACAGATGATGATTCTAACAGTAACAGTATTAGTGATGCCACCACTATCACCGATGAAATACCAGCATTTGTGTCGCATTAGTAGATAATCGCGGAAACTTTGTGTTGTTGGTGTTCTTTTTGGCAAGATGTGTGAACTTAGAGAGTACTTGAGAAGTGTCCATCAAGGTGATTTTGTGGCCATGTACAAGTCCTTAGCTAGTTTGTAAATCTTTTAGGATTGAAAATTCTGTTTTGTAATAGGTTTGATGAGATGATAGACATGTACTTTTTCCTACTATATCTCTGGGCTAATTGATGACTATTTTTGTTACAAGAAAGTGCTTGCGAAATGATTTTAAACACAAAAAAGTTGAAAGGAATCAGAGTCTACCTTGTTTGGATGGTTGTTACTCGTTGTATTGTATTGTATTCAATTGTTAGCCTAAATACAATTATTTGTTTTGCTTGTTACTTAGATTCTATTGTATCGTATCATTTAAATTCATCGTTAGGTAATGATGAAAATACCATTTTATGTAATGACTGATTTTGTGTGATCGCGTCGTTACCTTAATATTTTCTTCTTATTTTGTTTTTATATTATTTCATTATCAGATTTCATCTTTTATCATACCTTTTCATAGTAACTCTACCTCGTACCCAATTATTTTTTTAGGTTTATCATTCAAATTCTAAACGTGTGACATTATGTAACGACAGAGAACCTTACTTTTCTTGTAAGTTTATCATTCAAATTATGAACTTGTGACATTATGTAATGACGGAAAACCCTACTTTCTTATAGTTTTATCATTCAAATTATGGAGTTTGACATTATATAGTGATGAAGAACGATACAATTCATTCAAACACTGTATTCATTAAAATAATACAATACGATACAATAAAACACAATACAATATATTATAAAACAATACATAACAACCATCCAAACAATAAAGCCATCAATATATTGGTTTTGAATTTTATCTCCTTCTAAGTCCTCCCATTAATATGTTTTGTTACTGATAATTGCTTTGCAGGTGATCACGTGGATGCTTATGGCAGGGAATTAGGAATAGAGAGAAGAAAGTATTTTAATTTTGCACTATAATTAACAACACTGTATATATCTTCAACTAATTGAGATTTATAAGAATTGTATAGATGAAAAATAAAACAAACTAAACCCATGCATGCCTTAAAAAAAAGAAAGTTGAAGAGATGGATAATCCTGAATGAAAAAAATACTAGTCCTATATTTCCTAACGAGTATTTAAAATTAATTTGATGCTAATTTCCTCCACAACCACCTCACGCCTCAATGATGATGACCACCGTGATAGTGGTGATCGCCACCTCCATCTCCGTAACTGCCACCTCCACCTCCACAACCGCCACCTCCACCTCCGTGATGGTGGTGGTTGCCTCCGTGATGATGACGGTGGCCTTCTCCTCCTCCTCCGGCAGTAGTAGGGTAATAAGTAGTACTATCGAGAGTAGTCCTTCCTAAATTAAACAGATCATAATCGTCTTTCTTCTCTATGTTCACCTCTTTTTTGAGATGGTGACCGCCACCTCCACCTCCACCTCCACCTCCGTGATGGTGGTGATTGCCTCTACGTTTGCATTCTCCTCCTCCGGCAGTAGTAGGGAAATAAGTGGTAGTATTGAGAATAGTCGTTCCTAACTTAAACAGATCATAATCGTCTTTCTTCTCTTTTGTGAGGCAACACTTTTTGCTAAAACACAATCCCATGACAATTAATATAAGGTACGTACAATGAAGAATATTAGTAATTGTACTGTGATCTAAAAGACAAGTAGAAAAAGTGGCTTATGATATTATGAAAAATCATATAGAATGACAAAGATTATATAGAGTAAACTAAGGTCCGAAATCTAGCAATCTTGGGATTATATTATTATCCCACTTTATGTTAGGTTGGGTTTAATTTTAAATTTTAATTCATACCATAATTGGTCACAACTCACGAGACTATGGTCAATTTGGGGCTCGCCCGAAAGTAATTAAGGCCCTCCAAATATTAAAGGCTACAAAAATATGAAGTACGGTAGTATTTAGGAAAATTATGTAATTTACGATTTAAAATAACAAAATCTTTAAAAATTTCTACTGTTTAGATTACAGTAAAGGGCTAAATATATCTCTGTCTGTACTGTAGGAAATAATTTAAATATACCCCTCTCATTATATTTTAGGGCTAAATATACCCTTCACTTATATATTCGGGCTAAATATACCTTATGACTAACAAAGGACACATGAGCAACTAGAATTAAAAAAATTATTCAATTTTAAAATAAATCAAATTCAGATATAACCCTCCCCACCTCAATAATTTAACCCGGCCTAATTTATAACATTGAAGTTGAAGTTTAAGTTACAGAGAGCATGGAGAAAATAAACCAAGGCCTGTGTGAATAGCAAGGTCCTGAACATGTGCTATTTATAAGGCAATTACAAGTACATAACTCTTTAAATTATATTTACAATAATATCCTTATCACCTCCCTCAATTTAAAGTGGAGGAACGAACATGAAGATTGTCCCGAAACTCCTTGAATTTTATAATAGAGACACCTTTCGTAAAAACATCTGCAAGCTATTGTGAGGTGGAAACATGAGAAATCGTAAGGTCACCTTGGGCAATCTTTTCACGAATAAAATGATAGTCCAAAGCAACATGTTCGATCTTGAGTGAAAAACTGGATTATGTGCAAGATGGATGGCGCCAATATTATCACATTTGGCAAAAATAGGAGTGGAAAGATAAATACCCAAGTCACGTAGAAGAAATTGTATCCATATAGCATCGCCAGTGGTAACAACCAGAGCATGATATTCAGCTTCGGTGCTTGAGCGCGCAACAGTTGGTTGTTTCTTTGTAGACTAAGATATCAAATTATTCCCAAGGAAAATTCAAAATCCAGAGATAGAGCGACGAGTTGATGTACATCCCGTCCAGACCGAGTCTGAGAATAAAGTTAAGGAGGTGGAAGTATTTTTGTTCAGCTGCAACCCATAAGCAAGAATGCCTTTAAGATGGCGGAAGATTCGCTTAACGACTTGAAGATGAATAAGAAGAGGATGATGCAGAAATTGGGAAGCCATATTCACAACATATTGTATATCTGGTCGTGTGAATGATAAATATTGAAGACTGCCGACCATCTTACGATACAGAGAAGGTTCATCAAGAAGTTGGGTGTCCACATAATGTCAATCAAGCTTACTATAAAGAGGAGTTTGGACAGGCTTAACTTCGGCCAAATAAAATCGATGCAAAAGGTCCGATATATATTTTCGTTGCAGGAGAAGATCCCCAACAGTATTGTGAACTATCTCCACACCTAAAAAATAATGGAGGGAACCAAGATCTTTCATTGCAAATTCAGCTTTCATGGATTCGATAAAATCAGAAACAAGCCGCCCTGAGGAGCCAAAAATAGCAATGTCGTCAACATAAATAAGAAGTATCAAAATAGAACTATCCTGTTGAAAAGTGAACATACTGTGATCGGAAGTAGACTGCTTAAAACCAAGGTCCAAAAGATAAGTTGCAAGTCGAGTAAACCACGCTCTAGGTGATTGTTTCAACCCATAAATGGCACGTTTTAGCTTACACACATGTTGTGGATAATGAGAATTCTCAAAACCTTTGGGCCATGTAGAAAGGCATTAGATACATCTATTTGATGCATACACCAATTATGAAGAAAAGCCAAAGATAACACTACACGAACATTGCTTAACTTGATCACAGGAGCAAAAGTTTCTGTATAATCTAAACCTGGCAGTTGAGAAAATCCCTGTGCAACGAAACGAGCTTTGAAGTGGTCTATAGAGCCAGTAGGATCATACTTAATCCGATATACCCATTTATTTCCTACTATATTTACATTGGGAGGTGGATGAACTAATGTCCATGTATGATTTTGGATGAAAGCATTAAACTCTTCACTCATTACATTAAGCCACCTAGAGTCTTTGGATGCTTGTGTGAAACATGTTGGCTTAACTTGTGCAGTGGAAATAGAGACATTAAGTGAGGGTAAAACACATGGCTTTAGTGACCCGGTCATCGAACGAGTAACCATGACATAGGCACGACTATCTGAGTGATTATGATCTAAAGTTGATATTAAATTAGAAGAAGATGATGCATCTTGGCGAGAATGTCGCATAACAAGATCTGTAGTGGAGGTAGTTTCACAAGAAAGAGGTTGCTGATTTTGTGGGGATAAAGGAAAAATAGTTAGAATACGTGAATTATGCATAAGAGAAGGCGATGTAGATAAAATAGGAGAACTGCACACAACATGTACGTGGGTAGGTGGTTGAGGAAATTGATTATTTGAACATGAGGAAGTTAGAGTCCTAGAAGAAGTTATAAACATATTTTTAGGAGATATAGAGATCGAAGGGGAAGAAGTTGTATCGAACGTGGAGATAAAATCAAAGTTAATAATTGGTGAAGCATACATATCAGGGAACTGAACTGGAGAAATTATAAGAGGGGTGGTTTGTGAGAAAGGAACTGTAAGAGTACTAGGACTCGCTGGAAACATAGAACTATATGGGAAAAATGATTCTTTAAAATTTAAAATGACGTGACAGAATTATCCGATTAGTGGATGGATCCAAACATTTGAATCCTTTATGTTGCGGAGATACACCGAGAAATAAACAAGCCTTAGATCGTGGAAGAAACTTGTGAGAAAAAGAATGTGCAACATAAGGAAAACATAAACACCCAAAGACCTTAAGCAAACTGTAATCAGGTGGTTTACCGTACAATTTTTCATAAGGTGACTTAAAATTAAGAATATGAAGAGGAGTAATATTAATTATATAAACTCCAAATAGAGAAGTGTCTGCCCAAAATGAATAAGGCATGGAGGCTTGAAAGAGAAGACAATGTATTTAATTATTAACATGTCGATGCTTTCTTTCTGCACGACCATTTTGAGCAGAGGTATATGGACATGAGAAACGATGAATAATTCTATGCTCGCTAAAAAAAAGAACGAAACTGAGAATTGTTATTCTTGCTGCCACCATCGGATTGAAAATAAGAAATGGAGGAATGAAAAATGTTTGCGACCATGTTATAAAATTCTTTAAATTTATCAAATGCCTCTGACTTGTTTCACATTAAATAAATCCAAGAGTACTTGGTATGGTCATCCAGAAATAAGATATAATAATGAAAACCAGAATTTGAACTAAAAGGAGTTTGCCACAAATCTGAATGAATTAGAAGAAAAAGACTGGGTGCAATATTATGAGAAAGAGGAAATTGTAACTTAGATTGTTTTCCTAGATGACAAACATTACAACCAGAATATACAGAAGAGGAATTATAATTAATGAAACCCCTACGAACTAAAGCTGCAAGGGACGCTCATTTGGATGACCTAAACGTTGGTACCAAAGATAGGAATGTGAGACGACACTTGAGAGAGTAACATGACAAGAACGACGGAAGGTCGAGCGAACAAGATAGAAAGAGACATTATTCTTACAATGGAGCAAGACTTGTTTGGTGTTTTTATCCTTAACAAAAAAACCAGAATCATGGAATTGAATGAAACAATTATTGTCCACACACAAGCGGTGAACGGACATTAGATTCTTCTGAAGAGAAGAAACATATAAAACATTATTTAATCAAAGAAGCTTAGAAGATGTCGGAAGAAAAGAAGTGACAATAGATGTAATAAAAAGAAGATTATCATTAACAACCATCACTTGTGACGAACCACTGTTATAAGGAGACGAAGATGATAAAAATGATGGATTGTTCGTCATATGCGCAGAAGCACCAGAATCAGGATACTGATGGTTGTACTTCCTCCAAATTCATAGCGGCAAATGATTTTGGTAATAAATTGGGAACATAGAAATGATTGAAACAATTCCTACACTCCAAAGTATTATGATTAAAGTGAAAGCATATTTGACATTGTTTAGTTGACGTGAAAGTAGGTCGCCCAAGAATTTCATCACCCGAAGAAGGAGGGCGAAAATGTGGTTGAAAACCAGCCCAGTGAAGAGAAAAATTAGAGCGAGAAGAGTGTTGATTTCGACCTCTACCTCGGCCTGATCGACCACGACTATTATGAGATTTTCTTGGGTATTGATTAACATAATATGAATTTGAAGAAGGAGATTGAGAAAATGGTGGTGCTTGAGCCGAAGCCACTAACACTGTGAGATGTAGAATATTAATTGTCTGTTGCATTAATATGCGCCTCTTCAGTAAGTAATAATAGACTCAACACGAGAAATGACAAAAGTGTTCCTGTCGTATTTAAACCAAGACAAAAGTACGATAAGAAGGTGGAAGTCCCTGCAATGCTTGGGTCACCAAATCATTATCAGTAACAGGTTTTCCAACTACTCTAAGTGAACATGCAAGTGAATGCAGTTGCTGGAGATAATCCTCCAAGGACAAGAAACCTTTCTAAAAATTTTGAAATTTTAATTTCAGATGAATTGATGAGAATGAAACTTAATCTAGGTAAAGGAAAGCAAGAATATCCCATGCATGTTTAGAAGTGTCGCAAGCGTAGAGTCAAGAACCGAAGGGGAGAGAGTGGAATTAATCTAACTTAGAGTAAGTGTGTCACATTGAATCAACAAACGATACTCATCATGAGTTGAGGATGGGCATGGAATATATCCATCAACCAAGAGAAGAAGATTGTGGCTTTTCAGAATGGTAAGAAAAACCTTTTTCCAAGTAAGATAATTAAGATATGTCAATTTAATAGGTACAAAACCTTTAAGGTTTGAAATAGTTGGATGAGGATTTGAAAGACCCAAAGAGGATTGAGAGTAGATGACTTGAATTGAGGAAGAAGTTTGAGTGGAAGTAGTTTGGGAAACCGTGGTGCTCTTGATAGCAAGTTGAAGTTTAAGTTATAGAGAGTATGGAGAAAATAAACCAAGGCCCGCGTAAATAGCAAGGGCCTGAACATGTGCTATTTATAAGGCAATTACAAGTACATAACTCTTTAAATTATATTTAAAATAATATCCTTATCAATTGACCCATCTAATTTATCTTTCAAACATAAAAAAACCCTAACAAACATCCTTTTTTCTGTTCAGCAAACAGAAGGACCATTGCAACTAGGAATAGTTTCCATCCAGTTTGCATATCAGACATGATCAGTTTACAGAAACCCTGTACATCTGAAGTTCACTTCAAAGCTCTAAAGGAAATCCTTGAAACCCAAGGGGACTAGACGTAGGCACCACATCGGTGTTATAAACCAGTAAAGAAACTCTTTGTGTTTTTACTTACTGCAATTTACTATTATTGTTTATCTATTATACTATCGTGCAGGTGAGTCGACTGGCCATTACAGGAAGTCGATTGAAGAAAATTTTAATTCACCCCCTCTTCACTTTCAACATGCACATGGGAGCCAACAGAAAAAGGGTAGCCTCTGTCTCGATTGTTCTCCCGCCTTTTAAAGCTTCCACATACATGTTTTTCCCACCTGAAATTAATGGTACTGGAAGAAACTTGAACACCAGTTTCTCCATTTACACAATCCCAGGCCGTCAAAACATTACAGATGATGATTTTAACAGCAACAGTATTAGTGATACCACCACTATCACCGATGAAATACCAGCATTTGTGTCGCATTAATAGAAAATCGCAAAAACTTTGTGTTGCTGGTGTTCTTTTTGGCAAGATGTGTGAACTTAGAGAGTACTTGAGAAAAACCTTGTGCAATGAAATGATTAAAACAATTTCTACACTCCAAAGCAGTATGATTAAAGTGGAAGCAAATTTGACATTGTTTAGTCGAGGTGAAATGAGGTCGCCCAAGAATTCCATCACCCGAAAAAGTAGGGTGAAAGTGTGGTTGAAAACCAACCAAGTGAGGAGAAAAATTAGAGAAAGAAAAGTATTGATTTCGATCTCTACCTCGGCCTGATCGACCACGACCATTATAGGATTTTCTTGGGTACTGATTAGCATGATATGAATTTAAAGAAGGAGATTGAGAAAGTGGTGGTGCTTGAGCCGAAGCCACTAACGCAGTGTGAGATGTAGAATCTTTATTGTCTGTCGCATTAATATGCGCCTCTTCAATAGGTAACAATGGACGCAAAACGAGAAAGGACGGAAGTGTTCCTGTTGCATTTAAACCAGAGAGAAAAGTACGATAAGAAGGTGGAAGTCCCTGCAATGTTTGGGTCACCAAATCATCATCAGTAACAGGTTTTCCAACTACTCTAAGTGAATTCAATTTCTGGAGATAATCCTTCATGGACAGGAAACCTTTTTTAAAATTTTGAAATTTTGATTTCAGATGAATTGACGAGGATGAAACCTAATCTAGGTAAAAGGAAGTAAGAATATCCCATGCCTGCTTGGAAGTGTCGTAAGAGTAGTTGAGAAGTGAGTCAAGAATCGAAGGGGAGAGAGTGGAATTAATCTAACTTAGAGTAATTGTGTCACATTGAATCAACAAATGATACTTATCGTGAGTTGATGATGGGCATGGAATAGATCCATCAACTAAGGGAAGAAAATTGTGGCTTTTTAGAACGGTAAGAAACCTATTTCCAAGTAAGATAATTAAGGTATGTCAATTCAATAGGTACAAAACCTTTAATGTTTGAAATAGTTGGAGGAGGATTTGGAAGACCCAAAGAGGATTGAGAGGAGACGACTTGAATTGAGGCAGTAGCTTGAGTGGAAGTAGTTTGGGAAACCATGGTCCTCTTGATACCAAGTTGAAGTTTAAGTTATAGAGAGGATGGAGAAAATAAACCAATGCCTGCGTGAATAGCAAGGGCCTGAACATGTGCTATTTATAAGGAAATTACAAGTACATAACTCTTTAAATTATATTTACAATAATATCCTTATCGATTGACCCATCCAATTTATCTTTCAAACATAAAAAAAACCCTAACACACATTTTCTTTTCTGTTGAGCAAACGGAAGGACCATTGCAACTAGGATTAGTTTCCATCCAGTTTGCATATCAGACATGATCAGTTTACAGAAACCCTGTACACCCGAAATTCACTTCAAAACTCTAAAGGAAACCCTTGAAACCCAAGGGGACTAGACATAGGTACCACATCGGTGTTCCGAATCAGTAAAAAAATTATTTGGGTTTTTACTTACATCAAATTACTATTATTGTTTATCTATTCTACTAACGTGCAGGTGAGTCGACTAGCCATTATAGGAAGTCGACTGAAGAAAATTTTAATTCACCCCCTCTTGACTTTCAACATGCACAGGGGAGCCAACAGAAAAAGGGTAGCCTCTGTCTCGGTTGTTCTCCCGTCTTTTAAAGCTTCCACATACATGTTTTTACCACCTGAAAATAATGGTACTGGAAGAAACTTGAACACCAGTCTCTCCATTTACACAATCCCAGGCCGTCAAAACATTACAGATGATGATTTTAGCAGTAACAGTATTAGTGATGCCACCACTATAACCGATGAAATATCAGCATTTGTGTTGCATTAATAGAAAATCAGGAAAACTTTGTGTTGCTGGTGTTCTTTTTGGCAAGATGTGTGAACTTAAAGAGTACTTGAGAAGTGTCCATCAAGGTGATTTTGTTGCCATGTACAAGTCCTTAGCTAGTTTGTAAATCTTTTATGATTGAAAATTCTGTTTTGTAATAGGTTTGATGAAATCAGATAGACATGTACTTTTTCCTACTATATCTCGGGCTAATTGATGACTATTTTTGTTATAAGAAAGTTCTTGCTTAAATGATTTTAAACAAAAAAAAGTTGAAAGGAATCAGAGTCTACCTTGTTTGGATGGTTGTTACTCGTTGTATTGTATTGTATTCAATTGTTAGTTTAAATACAATTGTTTGTTTTGATTGTTACTTAAATTCTATTGTATCGTATTAACTAAATTCATCGTTAGGTAATGATGAAAAGACCATTTTATGTAATGACTGATTTTGTGTGATCGCGTCGTTACCTTAATATTTTCTTCTTATTTTGTTTTTATATTATTTCATTATCAAATTTCATCTTTTATCATATCTTTTCATAGTAACTCTACCTCGTACCCAATTTTTTTTGTACGTTTATCATTCTAATTCTAAACGTGTGATATTATGTAACGACAGAGAACCTTACTTTTCTTGTAAGCTTATCATTCAAATTATGGACTTGTGACATTATGTAACGACGGAAAATCCTACTTTTCTTATAGTTTTATCATTCAAATTATGGAGTGTGACATTAAATAACGATGAAGAACAATACAATCCATTCAAACACTGTATTCATTAAAATAATACAATACGATACAATAAAACACAATACAATATATTATAAAACAATACATAACAACCATCCAAACAATAAAGCCATCAATATATTGGTTTTGAATTTTATCTCCTTCTAAGTCCTCCCATTCATATGTTTTGTTACTGATAATTGCTTTGCAGGTGATCATGTGGATGCTTATGGCAGGGAATTAAGAATAGAGAGAAGAAAGTATTTTAATTTTGCACTATAATTAACAACACTGTATATATCTTCAACTAATTAAGATTTATTGGAATTGTATAGATGAAAAATAAAACAAACTAAACCCATGCATGCCTTGTAAAGAAAAGAAAAGAAAAGTTGAAGGCATGGATAATCCTGAATGAAAAAAATACTAGTCCTATATTTCCTAACGAATATTTAAAATTAATTTGATGCTAATTTCCTCCACAACCACCACACGCCTCAATGATGATGACCACCGTGAGAGTGGTGACCGCCACCTCCACCTCCGTAACCGCTACCTCCACCTCCCCAACCGCCACCTCCACCTCCACCTCCACCTCCGTGATGGTGGTGGTTGCCTCCGTGATGATGACGGTGGCCTTCTCCTCCTCCTCCGGCAGTAGTAGGGTAATAAGTAGTACTATCGAGAGTAGTCCTTCCTAAATTAAACAGATCATAATCGTTTTTCTTCTCTTTTGTGCTGCAATACTTTTTGCTAAAACACAATCCCATGACAATTAATAGTATAAGGTACGTACAATGAAGAATAATTGTACTGTGATCTAAAAGACAAAGTAGAAAAAGTGGCTTATGATATTATGATAAATCTTATAGAATGACAGATTATATAGAGCTAATCAAGGTCCAAAATCTAGTAATCTTGGGATTATATTAGTATTATCCCACTTTGTGTTGGGTGGGGTTTAATTTTAATTTTTAATTCTTTCCATAATTGGTTACAATTCACGAGACTATGACTATGGTCAATTTCGGGCCCTAAAGTAAATTAAGGCCCTCCAAATATTATAGGCTACAAAAGTATGAAGTATCCTAGTATTTAGGAAAATTAAGTAATTACACGATTTTAAAAAATAAGATAAAATTTACCATTTAGATTACGGTAAAGGGCCAAATATATCCCTATACTATAGGAATAGTTTAAATATACCTCCTAGTTATACTTTGGGAAAATTACATAAATGAGCCATAAAATCCAAAATAATTACAAGTTCATACCCAAATCCAAAGTAATTCCTGAAATACCCATTCTCTCATAAATAATTACAGTCCATACCCTCATTATAATTTTCACTTAAGTGATACTAAATCAGTATCATATACTGTATTTGTATCATTAAGGTTGATAATTTCGCTTAACTGATACTAAATCAGTATATATATACTGTATGGTATCATTAAGGTTTCTTGTTCAGAAATTATTTATTAATCAATGATACTATAAGAGTATATATGTATATTGTTGTGGTACCATATACTCTTATAGTATCATTGGCTAATGAGTAATTTCTTAACAACAAACCTTAATGATACCAATACAGTATATATATATATACTGATTTAGTATCAATTCAGCGAAGTTATCAGTCTTAATGATTCCAATACAGTATATATGATACTGATTTAGTATCAGTTAAGCGAAATTAGTAAAGGGGTATATAGTGTAATTATTTAATGGGGTATGAATGTGAAGGGGTATATGTTTGTAATTATTTTGCTTTTATGGGGTATTTGCTTATTTTCCCCTTATACTTTCAAACTAAATATATCCCTCCCGTTATACTAATTTCGGGCTAAATATACCCTTATGACTAACATAGGACACATGGACAACTATAATTAAAAGAATTATTCAATTTAAAATTAATCAAATTTAGATATTACCCTCCCCTCCCCAATAATTTAAGGGAAAATTGTATGAAATAGCAAACTATTAATTCAAATTAAATGTTATAGTCATAGTTTATTTATTTGTAATTCGCAGCAAACATCTCCTTTTTTGACATCTGGTTCGGTATACGATTAGTCATTTTCAGTATACAATTACCCATTCGGTATACAAATATATAAAATGCATTGTGTTTGTATAAAGTGAGAGAAAAGTGTATATACAAATACAAATACATATATTTTCGTCCTATACACTTATAATTATACAAATACAAATCTTATTATACAAATTACAATGTATAAATGAATTTATACAAAACTGAACAATTTGTATAAAATTAGATGTATCTAACGAATTATACAAATCAAAAGCTCCATAGCAAACATAAAACTTGTTATGGAGCGCAATTATGTAAACTATAGCTATAACATACAAATATGATTTTTATGTTTGTTATATGTGAATTCGACCTAATTTGTAACATTAACCCAACCAATTTATCTTTCAAACATAATAAAGCCCTAACAGGCATCCTCTTTTCTGTTCAGCAAACGAAAGGAACATTGCAACTAGGTGGTATATAAGGGAACACGAGATCTTAATAATTAATGGTTATATTAAAATAATGTGCATTCAACTTTGTTGTCAAAGGTGTCGTGGTGTAGTTGGTTATCACGTCAGTCTAACACACTGAAGGTCTCCGGTTCGAGTCCGGGCGACGCCATCTTATAATTTTTGTTTTCAGAACTTTCACAGTGTTCAATAAAATACTAACAAATTTTATTAAATTGAATATTTTAATTATTTAGTAAAAAATATGGTACTAATTACTACTGCAGTAATGTAATATCTCAGGGAATATGACACATAAAAACTTTTTGCATTGTTAAATCAAAAGCTAACTTAAAAAGATGGTAAACTAAACTTATACGATAAAGAAAAAACTGTGAAATATAGGATTTCTTCCCTTTCAAATATTTAAACACCGGTTTTACTTTTATATAAAGTAGCCAATAGTCATATAAATTTATTTATATTTTGTCTGTGTGCGCGCAAGCAATATACTACTAGTTAGTATAGCATGTAGGTTATAATTTAGATAACCAAACAGTTAAGAATTCACATCTTCATTGATAAAAAGGGAAATTAATGTATTCCACGTAAAATTATCACTACAAGAGACGACATAATTAAGAAAAATACCACTAAAATTAATTAGAATTAAACAAATTAAAAAGGACACTAAAATCCATGCCCAAGAAAAAAGGTTACAGGCATGATATGGTCCTTATTTGCACTATGATTAAATATAGCACTAGTACTCTTTCTTATATCCAATATTGTCGTAATGAATATTTACAAAGAAATCGAAATTGGGACTAAATTGGTCCTAGCATCCTCCTCCACAACCACCACCACAGCCACCGCAACCACCACCACCTCCTCCACAACCACTGTCACCACCTCCACCTCCACTGCAATCACCACCACCTCCTCCACAACCATCACCTCCACCACCACAACCACCGCCTCCAGTAGCCGCTAGCGCGTATATATAAGCCACACTTCCACTACTACAAGTTGTGCTATCCCGTGTTGTTCTAGTACCATAAACATAATTATTCTTCTTCTTTGTCTTCTCTACGTTATTTTTGGAGGCAGAGTTTTTGCTAAAACACAATCCCATGACAATTGAAGAAGGAACAAAAGGGGATGATGATGATATTATAATCTTTTTAATTTTGTGTAGACAAATCTTGGTGTATATATATATATATATAAGGTCGACAACGTATTCTCCTTCAATAGAAATATAATTATGTTAGGATTCTACATGCGCGATCCACTTGCTATTATTATTATTATCCTCCTTGGTAATTCGGACGTTTCAAATTCTTCTAAATATTACTCACTCCTTCTACTTGTCACTTTAGTTGAAAAAAAATATTGTTACGTTGTTTGACTTGCCGTTGGTAGGTCAAAAACACTTATTCTGACGAAAAACACATTTTAAAAAAAATTAAGGTGTTTGGCTAACATATAAAACTGTTTTTAATTGGAAGCAAAAATAATTTTTATGTTGTTAGGAAGAAGTTAAAAATTTCTACTTCTTAAAAAAAGCAAAAGTAGAAGCAGAAAATTATTTCTCGTGTTTACCAATATATTCATTATATTTATTCATTTATTTATTCTGGTGAATTTTCATATGTAATGATTTTAATTTGTGGAATGATTTTTAAATTTATTTTGCTTGATGTTTTAAATTATATTATGTTAATATTATACTAATATTTAATTTATTTTTTATTTTATCTAGTTATAGTATTGATTCAAAATTTAAATATGTACATATTAATTTAATAAAATTGAAATAGTAGTTCTAGACTTTATAGTAGATATTTAAAATAATGATCTCTTTATAAACAATCTAACTATTAAAAGTGAATTGATACTTGTTCTTTTTCATAATTTTACTCTCAAAAACACTTTTTAAAATGATTAGCCAAACACAATCTACTTATCAAACACTTTCAAATGAATTAATCAAACACAATTTTTTTTCAAAAGCACTTTTTTGAAAAGCCATTTAAAAAAAATGCTTCTAAAAATAAGTTGTTTGTAGCAATAATGTCGAATATGCTCTTAGTATCATCATAAAATTAGGACAAAATTTATGTGTTTTTTCAATCATATTTCCTCTTTTAAATTTTAAGAAACATTTATTTGATAAGAACTGTTTAATAAATTAGATAATACTTACTCCCTCCGTCTAAAAATACTTGTTCAATATACTAAAAATAAATGTCTAATAATACTTGAACATTTTATGAAATTCATGGATAATTTTACACTTAGTTCCTAATTTACGCTTATCGTTAATTATAGTCATTTCCTATTACATATTTCAAAACATTATATTTACTACTTCCTCTGTCCACTTTTAATTGTCATGTTGCGCTTTTTGAAAGTGAATTTGACTAATTTTCAAAGTTAAATTAGATTGCATTAATTCAATATTTTAAACAAAAAAAATTAGATATTCAAAAACTATACGAAAAGTACTATAAATTGCAATTTTTTGTATATCAATATGATGAAAAAACACATCGTAAATGTTAGTCAAAGTTAAAGTTTGACTTTAAAAAAGGAAACCATGACAAATAAAAGTGGACGGAGGGAGTATATTCAAAGGGTGATAGAGTAAAATTACCCTTCTATAGTTTCTTAAGGGGTGAGCCAAGTCAATAGTGGACAACTATTATTGGACAGAGGGAGTACTCCATCCGTTCACTTTTAATTGTCATGGTTTTCTTTTTTAGAGTCAAACTATAAAAAATTTTGACTAACATTTTACGATATATTTTTTAATCATATTGATATGCAAGAAATTGCAATTTATAGTACTTTTCGTATAGTTTTTGAATATCTAAATTTTTTGTTTAAAATATCGAATTAATGTAATCTAATTTAACTTTGAAAATTAGTCAAATTGACTTTCGAAAAACGCAACATGATAAATAAAAATGGACGGAGGTAGTATTTTGGAACAAAAATATAGATAAAACACATAAATAACCTCCTAACTTAGTCAGATAACTTACTTTAGCACTTAAACTATACATACGTTTAAATACCATTAAATACTTCAATTTCACTTCAAAGATGTTAAGGGATATTTAAATATCCGTATAGTTTAAGTGTTAAAGTAGTTATCCGACCAAATTCAGCGATTTTTTATGTGTTTTCTCCAAAAATATATTAATGGAAATTTAATAATGAATATTCGATTAAATCACCAGATTTTTTAAAGCATTTAATATTTCAAGAGGGTGGGTTAGGCGTTTTGGCATTAATTCTTTTAGTGCCATATTTGGTTGATTATTCCTTTTCTTTAATTAAAATTTAAAAGCAATAGTATATTAATTTTACATATTTATGTGTCAAAGGGTAGATATTTATTTATTTATCTTTCTTAATATTTCTTGTTGTAGATATAATTATCGAAGGTCTCGTAGAACAAAAACTTTAGGTAAAATTGTAAAATAAATTATTTCTTCTATGTCAAATTATCAATCACAGTTTTGAAAGTAATTGTTTTAAATTATTTGTTATTTTAGAAATTTAAGACAAAATTACATATTTTTTCCATTTTATTCTTAGAAGTAATTGTTTTTGATGACTACAAACACCTCAGGAGCGAATTTAGGTCGGAGGGGGGGAGAGGGGGGCTTGACAAAAAATTATATTATATAATTAAGATATTACATATATGCAAAATTTGCTGAACACAAAATCAAAAGGCGGCTTAGTGATTTTTAAGAGATTCAAAATTCAATCTTAACGAGATATCAATTCAAAATCAAGTACATTATTATGGACTAATACAATGATTCACCTTTTAATTATTATGGACGTTATTTAAAGCGTTTTTACTTAATAAAATTTAAAGATTTTTATTTCCTTTTATAGTCATGCTAGGAAAGCTGGTAAATACATTTTCCAAACTTTTTTTTAACTAATAGTATAAAAAATTATTATTTTTAGAGGTGAGCATGGAAACAGTTCAAACTACAACTACAACAACAATAAGTTTGATATAATTTCATAAAAAAAAATAGTTAAGAAGGTTCAGAATGAATACAAAAAATTTGATTTGAATTCAAGAAATCCAAACCATAAATTGTTGTTTTTTTTTAATAGCATTTGACACATACATAAGTTTTTAAAAAATATATTATGGCTAGACACATCTCCAATTTCAATTTTAAAAATTACAAATAAAGTAATTATTTTTCATGATCAAAGGCCAACCAAAAATCCCCCCAAGAGTTTAGTCTGTTAGCTTTGGTCCAAAACAGACCAACTTAATAAACTTTAACGAGTCGTTTGGTGTGAAGTATAAAATATAATAATATGAAATAAGATGTGAGATTATTTTATCCCGTGTTTGATTAAAGGTATTAGATAGTCTTATATTATTTACTAGGGAACAACGTCCGCGCTTCGCGCGAGGATTAATAGATATGTGTTAGGATGTTATTTATTTTGGATTAATTATATCATTATATTATTTGAGCATATCATTTACTTTCATTTGAAATGATGATACATAATGAAACTTATCAAATTTAGTATTTATTTAATGTGAATAATACATTCTTAATGAATAAGTCAGAATATATACTCTATTAAAAAAATACTTTATTTTCATTGCTAAAATTTATAAATACATCAACAACGGCCTATCATTCTTTATTGATTGATGTTTGTAGAATATATTCTCTAATCATAATTTATTTCAGCTCCCTATTACATAGAAACCAATACATGAAAAATGTCATGCCATTCTTTGTTTGTTTTATCTTGTGAAATTCCTTGTATATATATTTTTTCAATTGCTCTTGTTCCTTTCTGAAATATGCAATTCGCTCTTGCATAATATTTTCATACATCACTTTAACCGATTTTCTTGATTGTTCAGTTGTATCTGTATTCAAAAATAAATGTTTAGAAGAACAATTTAATATAGTCATGAATATTATCATTAATATTTTACCTTGACAATTCTTTGAACTAATTATTTGGGACCCTTATATTTTTTATCCATTACTTCTTTATAAGTATTTGTCAAAGTCAAACTAAGGATAGAGTATTGCAATAAATAGTAAGTTTCATATAATAATATTGAATATTGAAAAACTAACCTCAATTAACCAATATGAGCCGATGGTGACTATGAAGATAAATGGTGTGTGTGTGAATGTTAATTATTTTGTTTGCGGTATTTATACCATTTTTTCTCATTTATACGTTGTGCTAATATTTAATTGTATGAATAAATTTGGATTTGTTAAATGTTTGTGTAAAGGTAAGTGTGAAGTTTTTGTAAATAATTGGAGGAAAGTTGGGGATTCATATTATTTTTTATTTATTTATTATGAAAGAAATGGTATGAATTTATTATGGAGATATAGTAAATAAAAAGGTGTAGAGGAATATATACAGATAAGTTTTCACATTGATCATGTAGATCAACGTGAATATTTTGAAATTAAAAAATAAGTGTATTTTACAACTTTTTCCATTGGTTGTGATCTCCATTTAATTCTTTTAAATAGTGAGATTATTTATGAAATTGTTAAATCTTGATGTAAAGATAAGTGTAAGACATTTTGAGAAAAAATAGGCAGAAAGGTTGAATTTTGTATTATTTATTTATTTATTCTGGTAAAGCTGTAGAGAGTATCGCGAGAGAGCTTGAGAGTCTCTGCCAGAGGGTAAAATATGAGGTACACACTTGCTTGTGTTAGTGATTTGATATATAAATAAAGGGAAAGGTGCACATAAATTGCTTAGTATGGTGTTATTGTATAAAAAAGTAATCCGCACATATTAGACCATGGTATGGCTTACATAAATCTTGGGATTTAAAAGATTTTTATAAATTTAATTAAAAATACTACTAAGATTTTTAATGATATCCCTGGATGCAATTTAACTTCAAGCACTCATCCATGAAAACACCAACGACATGAACATGAAAGAAATAATTATATGTTGATATCATTATTTTAAAATTATAACTGAAGATTGATGTCTCAATTTAAAAAAATATATATTTAAAATATCTTATATTTAAAATATCTTTTTTTTTTTATCTCTCCTCATCATTGCTATTACAATTTATCACATTTTCTACCTTCTATTTTTATAATTCTTAATTTTTTTTAATTTTTATCTCTCAAGTATTATCATAATTAATTATTCTTATTCACAAAATTTTCTTTTTCCTTAATAAGTTTTTTTCCTTTGATTTATAAAATTTGAATAAAAAATAAATTTCAAATATTTTATTTTTCTTTTATCGTGATATTACTGCAACCTGTTATATTTTTTTTATTTCTTCTCATTGTTACTATAAAAAAAAAAAATCATCTTCCCACCTTCTATTTCTAAGGTTTTCTAAATAAAATTTTATTTATCTCTCATTCTTATTATATAACTATTAATTTATTATTATTATTATTCTCCAAATTTCTCTTTTTTTCTTAATTTTTCTCTCTTGACCTATAAAAAATATATAAAAAAGAATAAAAAATATCTCTTTGACCAAGAATCATAGTTATCCTTTTTCTCCTTTTCTTGAGTTTTAAAATATTTTTTTATTTATATTTCATGTTAAAAAACTCAAAAACAGTTATAAAATAGTGTCTAACTTAATTAAGAC
>JAJOOH010001108.1:0-28876 GCA_029582605.1 Solanum gracilifrons | reverse complement strand
GGAAAACCCTTGATGAAACTTAGGACGACCATGTCCATCAGATCTAGCATGTGAGAAATTACCATCATCGGTCTTAGCTCTTTTTACCTCTCTAGACTTCTCTTTGAGTTTCTTCTCTTCAATTTGTTGTGCATGTACCATGAGATGAGATATATCCATGTCACCAATGAGCATGGAGGTACGGCACTCTTTAACCACCATTTCGGACACACCCAATACAAACTTACTCATTCTAGCTCTTAAATCCGCAACCATTTTTGAAGCATAATTCGACAATTGAGTGAACTTTAGAGCATATTCCCTCACACTCATGCTTACTTAATGAAGGTTAATGAACTCTAAAACCTTGGGTTCCCTCATCTCAAGGGGAAAGAATCTATCAAGAAAAGCGGATTTGAACATTTCCCACTCAATAGGACCCGCTCCCACTAGTCTTGCCTCTTTCCATTGGTTGTACCACACTTAAGCAACACCTTTCAATTGATAGGCGGCCAATTTCTGCTTCTCTCCCGAAGTCACTCCCATAATAGGAAGTACCTTCTAAACCACATCGATAAACTCTTGAGGATCTTCCTCAATTTTGGAGCCATGAAATTCTGGAGGGTTCATCTTCATAAAATCCCTCACTTTTGAAGTTGTTGTACCCACATTTGGGTTCACGGGGACTACCACCTCTCTATTGGCTTGAACCAACACTTGAAAAGCCGATCTAAACTCCGCATTTATAGCTTGTTCGACTAAGGGATCGATCTTGGAGAGGAGCTTCTTGTTCCACATTCCCCCTCACATTCCTTCTAGCATAAGCTCTTCGTGTAGACATATCCTATAGAGCATAGTATAAGGATTAGGAGAGAGACTTAATAGAATTAAACTCTATGGCACGATATTAGAGTAATGAAAGAAGCGGAGTTTCCTAATCATCTTGTAGCCCCTCATTCATAAATGTGAGCGCTTCACACTCATGAACAAGACTCTACTAGACGTGGCTTATGAGACATCCTAGGACCATTCTAAACTTTGTGCTCTGATTACCAAGTTTGTCCCGACCCAGGGGTACCTCCTAGATGTAACATGGCGTAAGAACCCCGAAGTACTCCATACAAGCCACTTAGCATATCATAATATAAAGTAGTAGAACAATAAAGAGTAAAATGACCTTTAAGTCTAAAACAGCTTTATAGAAAAGCAAAAGTCTAGCTCATGTCTCAACATAGCCATCTATTACAACCGAATAAAAATGGGCCTAGCCCAAACATCATGTTCAAAAGGAAATACAAAAGTAAAACTACAATAAGGAAAGTACGTCCTCGAACCATGAGGACTCACCAAGATCGAAAAGAATCAAAGTCCAAGCTCTAGCCACTAGAATGGAAACCCTACTTATCAGACCCTACATTTGGGGGAAAATGTAGGCAAGAGTATGCATTAGTACAAAAATGCACTAAGTATGATAGCTATGCATAAAAACATTTAAAACGTGCTAAGAAGGACACTTCATTTCATGACATGCAATTTACCAAGTTTAAACATCATAATAGAGATAGTTGGAAAACACAGGTCATAACATCATGGTCAAGGCGAGTTAAATCATATTTGAGACTTTGAACATATATGAGATACTTCATTAAGTAACCTTAGTTCTCATATTGTTGTGGGAAAATTAGCCTTAACCGACATAGAGACCATGTGAGCTAAAACATGATCAGCTGGTGTCTCCTACATCGAAAAGGGTTGTTCTACCTGCCTAAGGTAGAACCATGAACTTCTAGCTTAAGTGGATTGACTAGCTAAATATCCTACGGGGGCACGTAGTTAATGGGATAAGGTGATTTTTACTAGAAATTCGACCTCTACTAATGGGAGAGCTTCCATCTCATAAGACTTCTCCTAGGAACCTGGCCTCTACTAATAGGAGAGATCCCATCTCAATGTCACTATCTACTCGGTGCTAAGCATAATACACACGGAATTGTATTTTCTTACTTATTATTCTCATCCATGGAAAGACATGTCATCTTGTCAATCAAAGCTACTTCATTAGGATAGCTCTTATTCATTGATTCAATTAGGTGAGAATAGGCTTTCAACCTAAGAATCCTTTCTAGGCGATAAAACCTTTCACATCAAGGTTGTAAGTGTTTTATGAGAATAACCTTTCAACAACAACAACAACAAGAACAACATTGGCCCTTCACTCTCAAAGCACCCTTAAAGCATTTACATAGGTTTCATAAGATCATGCATAAGTTCATAGTTATCCCTTTCAAGGTTCAAAGCTACTTTTAATCACCAAATTTAGAATTCTAGCATTAGATAGGAATTTTATCATAAATTCATGTAATTCTATTACTTCGTGCTTTAAATCATAAAACTCCTCTTTCATAATCAACAACCTAACTATAGGAGATCACAATTTGGAAAACATGGGGATTTGCATGGGTTCATAGGGGAAACATCATAAAAGCATTGTAAATCATCAATTCATGAATATTTAGACATAATTAAATCATTAAGATCAATAATCAAAAGAACCCATGGTGTTTGAAGAAAACCCTAGCTAATTGAGGATTTCTACTATTTGAAATAGAGGAATTTGGGGACTCCATGGGTGGAAGGAACCCATGGATGAAAACTGCCATACCACAAGTCCAATCTCTTATCTTTAATGAAGGAATTGAGACCTTAGCTTCATACCATAAGTTGAATCTTCTTCTTCTTTCTTTAAGTTCTAGAGAGAGAATATTTTAGAGGAGTTGGTTTTCTTTTGGGATTTAGGAAGAATGAATTAAATCAGATGAATTTGGGGGTAAAAAGTCCTATATATGGGTTCTAAATATTGGCAAAATTACATAGGATAGAATTTAATTAATTAGGAAAAGACCCAATTAACCCTAAAATTAACTTCAAGACAACCATCAACGGACTGCGGTCTGACCCACACCTCGTCCTGGTGGACCGTTGGTCATGATCAGAGACTTAATTTTCGGGGTCTCAAACCACAGACACATGACTATGGACCATGATTTGACCTACAGCCTGTAGGTCATGTCGTGGCCTTGAACCCTCAGACCCTACCCAGGTAAGCCAACCACAAACCAACCCTACGGTCTGTGGTCCACTCCACGGGCCGTGGGTGGCCGGCGTGGTTCGTCACCTGAAATATCTGGAAAGCTTCTATATGCCCCTTTTTGTATACGGGGTGTTACATAATCCAAACCCATAACTATGCTGCCATCATAGGATAGGTTTTTGTTGTTGATTTGGGCTAGTCCTCAGAAACCCCTAGTAAGGTTTTAGAGATTGTATCCATTACTTCAATTCATCCTGTACCCTAGAAAGATATATGATGACTCTGGCAACATGGGAAGACGTTGTATAATTAGATGCTCAAAGTGATGGTTGTTGGTCAGACAAACTCCCCAAGAAAAGTAATGTTATATTAATTTCAATATTTGCTATTATTCCCTATATTTAGTTTTACAGTTTCGTTGTTAATGAAACTGTATGTTTTACTTTTCAGTTGACCTTGTTTTAGTTTTTATTCAGAGTTTACTCATTTGAGCTCAGTGTGTTGAGTTTTAAATAGTTGTTTCACTCAGTTATTTTACATTCTATGTACTGATGTAATTCGATGTTGTACCATGTTATAATGCATATTCATGTACTCATGACATCAGACACATCATTAAGACAACCTTTATATAGCTTTGGTGAAACCTTCTCTCTTTCAGAAGGCTTCAATCTATCTTGAGTATTAATAGTTGATATATATTATTAGCAGAGTATTCAGGTATCTGGGGTTCTTGTTCTGGTAACTTATCTTTAGCATGTTAGAGGCTTCATAGACGATTCTATCGAGTTATAACTTTCAACATTATTTTACATGCATATATATATTAATTAGATTTTAAGATCTTCAAATAAAGTATTTGAGTTTGTTTCTAAAGTTATTGCAAGCTCATACTTTAAAAGCTTTCACATATGTGGTTTAGCCTTCAGTATAGTAGTAAGCTAGGATAGGGGTTTTCTTGGGACCAACAATGGTTCTGAGTGCCGGCCACGACGAGGGTATAGGATCAGGGCTTGAAAAATTTGGTATCAGAGCCCAAAGTTCAAGTGTCCTAGGGAGTCTATGAAATCGTGTTAGTAGGATCTTATTTATGATTGTGAGAGACCCACTTGTATAAATGAGACTACGGACATTTAAGAAAAGCTTCATGTCTTTCATACTCTAGATCGTGCAATAGAGTTGTCCCCTCAGAAACTTATACAGATTTGTGTGTTCTAAAACTCCTCTAACTATGCCTTATCTTCGACATGCTAGAAATAGTAAAGTCCATATTCCTATGAATATAAACCCTCAGATAGAGCTAATATAATTTTAAGAGACTACACAAGGGCTCAAGAAGATCCCATTAGTGTGCTTAACTTTATTTGATCCGAAAAGATGCACTCTTGTTCTTGTTCTCCTAAATCGTTCCTTGATAAAAATGTATAATATTCTCTCAAACCACTTCTTAAACCTTTCTATAAATGATACCTTTAAGGGGAAATTATGTTCTAGAATGCTTGGGAAGTATTGTCACCCAAAAGATAGTGTGATTTGTTTTGTTATGAGTATTGGTAGTAGAATTGCCCAGAGTTAGAAGTTTGAAGTTAGAAGTTTAGTAACCTTTAGGATAGTGATTGAGTAAAGTATGGGTATTTGAATTTATGCACTCAGTAAGTTAGTAATGAGGTAATGTTCCCTTATGTGTTGGCTAAGACGTAATGAGTGTGCGTAGATCTCATGTTAGTATCACAAAGAAAGTTATTGGTTAAGGTGACTTAGAGTATACCATTGTGTTATTATAGATCAAGCCTAGGTAGTGAATGGATGCCAACATGTGAAGTAGTTTAAGTTGATAGGTTTTCAATGAGCATGGTGATGCAACTAGAAAGCATATGTACCCTGTGTGAGGTAGTAAGTTGTGACAAAATCTTTAGTTAGAGAAAAGTCTTAAGTCTTAGGATGATATGTGTACACCCAGAATAGAATATAATCATTTTAAACTATAAGCTTAGGCTATGATATGTGTGAATAGTTAGTATTCTTTTGCGGCCAATGTGGAGTAGGATAATGTGAAAATTATATATTTCCCTCAAGATTTGGGTTGATAGGGGTTAATATATAGAAAATGATGAACCTATTAATATATTTCAATTTTCCTTTGAGTTGTAGATATGAACTTAGAAGAGTGATGTTAATAGGTTAAGAAAAAGAGGTCAAACTATTAAGAGCTAGAGGAAGTGACTTCTTTTGCTAATAAGAGTAGAGGTTCTAGAAATATGAATGTAGAAACATGAAGAAGTTAATAGACGTATCTTAAAAAGAAGTCATCAAAGAAATCCTAGTATCTTCATACATGGAGAGTTTAGTACTCATGAGATTAGCATTGCCCGATTGTTAGAATAAAGTTAATATAGGTCAGTCTAGAGAATATGAAATAGATGCACATACTTGGAATGTTGACTTTCGACCTAAGGGGGATATGATAAGATGAGGAACCAAGCGAAGACTTGAGAATTAGATAAATAGTGATATATTCAGAAAGAGTTATGATAATATAACAATCCATTTCTACTCAAGCATATTTCTCATATTTTAATTGTTATGACACTATGATTATGTCTTGCATATCAGCATTATGCCCCTTACCTATGTTCATGTACATCAGATAGATCCATGACTATGCTTGGTTCCTAGAATAAGAAGGAAAGAATTTGTCACGGCCCAAAGTAGACCCTAGGCATAACATGGCGTATAGGACCTCCAGAGACCCACCCTACTCAAGCCACTTAGCATAAATCATACAAGATAATATAAGTAAAGATTCAGAAGTAGCATTTTATATAAAAGAGTTTGACAAAAATGGAAGTGCAAACATAAGTCTCAAAGTCATCTATTACATCATAAGGAAAGTGATTAGGACGTAACCCATACATCACATACAAAGTCTGAAAATGAAACTGACATAAAAGTGATAAACTTGACGCTCGAATCATGAGGATTCACCAATATTCAAAGCCCAAATGAATCAGCTAGCCACAAGTATGGGGAATAGTCCGGACCCTACATTAGTGAAACAACGTAGGCACAAGTATGCCTTAGTATATGGAATGTACCAAGTATGATAGCAATACATAAGAGTCATGAAATCATGCTAGGAGGACTTTATATGACATACAATGACCAAGCTAAATCATAAAATAACATGTTAGAAAACATAAGTCATAAACATGGTCAATACAAGCTAAACATCTTATAAAACACTTGTGAGATACTTCAGAAAGTAACCTTAGTTCATTATTGTGGGAAGTTTGCTTTTAACCGACATAGACCATGTGAGATATAACATGGAATCTGTTGTGTATCCTACACCGAAAGAGATGTCCTCACTTGTCAAGGTAAGAACCATAAACTTGAGCTAAAGTGGATCCACTAGCTAATGTATATCTAAGACAAACCTATGGTGGCACATAGTTATGAAAGATGGGTAATCACCACCAGTCCACACGGTCTTAAACATAAATCTCACGGAATAGTCATTAATCTTAACATGTCTTATTATCCCATGGAAATACACAATTAAGTAGCCAATCCAAGCTAGAGTTCATTTAGAATAGCTCCTTAATCTTGATTCAACTTTGGTGAGAAAACCTTTCAACCTTATGAATCCTTTTTGTGAGAAAACCCTTTCTAAATCATGTTTTGAGTAGTATGTGAGAAATATTTTCACAACAACATCGATGATTTACTCTCAATGCAACCTTAAATCATTTATATCAATTTCTTAAAGAGAGCATGCTTATCTTCATAAATTCATGTTTCATAGTTCTAAGCTTCATCATGTGATCAAAATCTAAAAAGCATGGATCATGCATGGGTTCATGTGAATTCAACTTTAAAAAAATGTAATTACTTCAATTAAACATAAAAATATAGAAAACAATCAATTGGATCATAATTGAAAAGTTCCCATAACATTGAATAAAACCCTAATTTCAATTGGAAATTTTAACTGGTAAAATTAGAGGATTTAGGAACCCTGTGGAGGAAAGGACTCCATAGGTGAATACTATCATACCTTGATGTCAAAATCCCACAAATATTGGGGATTGGAGATTTCTAGTTGAACCCTAGTTCCTCTTCTTCTTCTTTTTCTTCCTTAGTCTTGAGAAAATTTTGGAGGATGACTTTGGTGAATTTGGATAATGAGATGAAAAGTGGTTAGTTTAGGGCTTAAATTTGTTATATAGGGCTTAGGGTGGAAGGCAAACCAGTCACTCCCAGAGCCTACACCCTGGGCGAAACTGGCACTCGAGAACCATTGCTAGCCCCAAGCGAACCCTTGGCCTGACTTACTTACTCAGCGGAATACTTAACTCATGAAAAAAATACTTGTAAAAGTAAACTGAACTACTTAATAAACACTTAGAATGTATCAAGATAACATTCACTAGCCAAGAATGGCAACTCAAGTCTCAACCTTTAAAATAGGAAATAGACACTCAAGAACAAACATATGACTGTCTATGAAGCCTTTAAGAACTGAGATGGATGTCGGGACAAGACCCACGATATCCTAATGAACTAATAATAATACTTAAAGCAATGAAAGGGATCCTCCGGAAAGCAAGGAGGCTCACCACAGACTCTGAGTGCTCAAATGGATCAACGATGCACTAGATATTGATCTTGGTTACCTATGTCTGCATCATAAAAGATGCAGGCCAAATGGCATCAGTACATTGAATGTACGAGTATGCGAGGGGAATTCTAAAACAAAACATAAGCTTAAAAGAAACTAAAAAATATACCTAGCTCAACTCAACTCAACTTAAATGAACTCATTTCAATATACATCAGTTTAAAATAGATGCAATATAAAGAAAAGTTGTTTGAAACATGGATGTCAACTCTGTGTAATTTGGAAATACACTAATACCCTGTATGTATGCAAAGATACAATTATAACTTTGAAAGGTATGTAAACATATAATTTAAACTGTGTATATAAGAATACAATTACTTCTGTGGGAGTTTCTCTAACCGACAACCATCACTTAAAAGCTATTGTGATGATACAACATTTTGCCTCACGCTGCCAGGGCCGTCTTATACCTTGCCAAGGGTATAAAACCTGACTATTAAGTGGATCCACTAGTCTATGCTAAAAAGTACTAAAGAATTCATATAAAAAGTATGACCCTTTTCTACCCATGGTGGCTACATGGTTTATGGGGGCTGGGAGTTGTCTGAACTCTCCCATATCGGTGCTCAATACTACTCCCAAAATATGATACTAGCTCTTATGTTTAAAAACATACTTCTTTCTATGATTTGAGATAATTGCTCAAAAACATAGCTCAAAGGCTATCTTGGAAATCAAAGTTTCCCCTCTTGCTTAATTGTGAAAGTGTTTACTCTTTTCTGAAAACTAGGTCAAAGGCTCTTTGGAAATCAAGGTTTCCTTTTCTTGTTTAAATGTGAAAACATTTTAAACTCTTTGGGAATATATAGTCTCCATATACTCTTTGAAGAAATGAACTTCATTCTTTACTCTTTACTCTTTACTCAACTTGAACATTAAGTCTTAAAACAAAGTTAAAAACATTTGAAAAAGACTTATTGAAAGGACTCTAAGAACTTTCTAGACTTGGCTCTTATCTTTCCTTGAATTTGAATTTATGGATTCAAGGTTATGATTCATGTTTCTGGATAATTTCTAGATGTTTAGAAATCATTTAGAGTAGTTAAAATCAATAGGAAGTGTTAGTACACTTTAGAAGGACTTAAACGTGCTAAATGACAAAAAAATAGGTGTGGGAAGACGACCTCAGCGCGTCCCTGGCGTGCCGCGCCATCCCCTAAGTTACTGAGGCTTGTTTCTGGTGCACTGCAGGCGCGCTGCCCCAGCTTCTCTGACGCAGATGGGGCGCGCCGCGCCAGACCCTCCCCAAGTGAATTTGACGAATTTTTCTTCCCGATTTCTGACCGTAATTAGATTAAACCCAATTCCTTTTCTCAATATCTTCTTAGATTCAGATACCTAAAATATGTACACTAGAATCTAACTCGAAACAGTTCTTAACAATGTTAAAACATCACAAGAAAACCCATCAATACTATATAAGTTCAAGAATGAAAACAATTCAAGAACAAAATTCAAGAAAATCAAATTCTCAATATTTTTGGAAGAAAATAACGCTGAATTAAACATGTTTGGCACATGGGTGAACTAATTCAATGCTATGTTATCTCACATACCTTGTTGGATTGAATCCTTGGTGAAATTCACAATCAAACTTGAACGTTCTTGACAAATCTTGTCTTTTCTCCTTTTTCCAAGCCCTAGCGTAGATTTACAATTTTCTAAACTGACCAAATTCTGATTTGACCCCAATTAAACTCCTAAAAATGGATTAAAATTATTGGGTAAAGAAAAGACTAAAATACCCTTCCAAAATCTGGTTTTAGAGTGTCCTTATTTGAACAACCCAACTTCAAATGGTCATATCTCACTCATACGAACTCGAAATCATGCAAACTTGGCAGCATTGGAAAGATTATTCTAAGATATTTCCTAGAATATCTGGAAACACACCTAAAGAATCATGAGCTAGGAGTTATGGTTGTTTGAAGTTGACCAAAAATCCAACTTAACATACTTAACAAATTTTCCAGATTTTTATGTTCTTCCCAAAAATGACTATTTCCACTTTTTAACTTCTTTCTAGTTCTTTCTAGTTCATGAGTGTTACAATATATCCCCCTTGGGAACATTCGTCCTCTAATGAACTTACTCTTAGTAGGCTAAGGGTGTAACATGTATCATTCAGCTCAAATACCCACAAGCAATGCAATTACAAAATCGCCTAACTTATAAATGAAGGAGTACTAAGAAGATAATTAGTACCCTGGTCTAGAATTTCTCCGGGTTCAAAGAGATGTGGATATCTCCTCTTCAAATCTTCCTTAGATTCCCAAGTACTTTCCTCAACAAATTGGTTCCTCCAAAGGACTTTGACTAATGCTACTTCCTTAGTCCTCAACTTGTGAACTTGGCGATCTAGAATCTGAACCGGAATCTCTTCGTAAGATAAGTTATCCTTGATCCCAATATCTTCAATTGGTATGATAAGTGAAGGATCTCTCATGCACTTTTTCAACATGGAGACATGAAATACCGAATGAACTACGGCTAACTCTTGTATTAGCTCCAACTCATAAGCTACATTACCTACCCTTTTCGATATTTTGTAAGGACCAATATACCGAGGACTAAGCTTTCCCTTCTTGCAAAATCTCATAACACCCTTCATGGGTGAAACTTTCAAGTATACCCAATCATCTACTTCAAACTCTAACTCCCTTCTCTTAACATCAGTGTAGGATTTCTGACGACTCTGCGCCGTTTTCAACCTCACTTTAATCACTTTCACCTTCTCCATAGATTGATGAACTAAATCTGGTCCTATCAACCCTGCTTCACCAACTTCAAACCATCCAATAGGAGATCTGCATCTTCTCCCATAAAGAGCCATTTGGATGCTAGAGTGGTAACTATTATTGTAAGCAAACTCAATAAGAGGTACGTGATCATCCCAATTACCTTTGAAATCAATCACACAAGGCCTCAATATATCCTCTAAGGTCTGAATAGTGCACTCTGCTTGACCATCTGTCTGAGGATGAAAAACAGTGCTTAAGTTCAACTTTGAACCCGAGCCTTTCTGAAAAGATTTCCAGAACTGTGCAGTAAATTATGCACCTCTATCTGAAATAATCGAAATTAGCACCCCATAAAGTCTAACTACCTCTTGAAGATACAACTTGGCATAGTCTTCTGCTGTATGGGTAGTCTTTACCAGCAAAAACTAGGCTGATTTTGTCATTCTATCAATAATCACCCAAATCGAATCATGTTGCCTACGAGACCTTGGTAAGCCTGTGATAAAATCCATATTAATCATCTCCCACTTCCATTCCATAAGTTTTATATTCTGAGCCATGCCGTCTGGCCTTTGGTTCTCTACTTTAACTTGTTGGCAATTCGGACACTTGGCCACAAACTCTACAATGTCCTTCTTCATACTAATCCACCAATAAACTTCTCTCAAGTCACGATACATTTTTGTGGAACCCGTAAGGATAGAATATCTTGACCTATGAGCTTCCTCCATGATCCTATCTTAGAGTTGATCCATCCTTGGTACACACAACCTACCTTGATACCTCAACACACCATCTCCCCCTTGTTCAAAAGCCAATACTTTTTGCTTATGAACATTTGCCTTCAATTCACGCAAAATAGGATCTTGGTCTTGCTTCTCTTTTACTTCTAACACTAATGATGATTCATCCCCATTCATCACCACCACTCCTCTTTCTATGGAATCCACTAGTCAAACTCCCAATCATGTAAGTCTATGCACATCTCTTGCTAGCTCTTTCTTATCTTCCTCAAAATGGGTGGTACTACCCATAGACAACCTGCCCAAGGCATCAACAACAACATTAGCCTTACCTGGGTTATAAAGAATACTCATGTCATAATCCTTAAGTAATTCTAACCACCTCTTTTTTCTGAGATTAAGTTCTTTCTGAGTGAACATATACTGAAGGCTCTTGTGATCGGTGAACACTTCTACATGAACACCATAAAGATAATGGCGCCATATTTTCAAAGCAAATACTACAACAACCAATTCTAGATCATGGGTTGGGTAATTCTTCTCATGGACTTTCAACTGTCTGGAGGTGTAAACTATAACCTTTTCATTCTGCATTAACACACAACCCAAACCAACTCTAGATGCATCACAATATACAACAAAGCCTTGCGTACCTTCTGGTAAGGTCAATACTGGGGTAGTAGTCGACCTCTTTTTCAATTCCTGAAAGCTTTTCTCACAAGCTTCAAACCATTAAAACTTCACTATCTTATGAGTTAACTTGGTCAAAGGGGATGAAATAGATGAGAAACCCTCTATGAACCTTCTATAATAGCCAGCCAAACCCAAGAAACTCCTAATATCAATTGGAGATATAGGTCTAGGCCAATTCTGCATTACTTCAATTTTGTGAGTATCAACTTTAATTCCCTCTCCAGACATAATGTGGCCAAATAACACCACAGACTCAAGCCAAAACTCACACTTACAGAACTTGGCATACAACTCTCTATCCTTTAGAGTTTGGAGAACAATTCTGAGATGACTAGCATGATCTTCTTCATTCCTCGAATAGATTAGCATATCATCAATGAAGACAATAACAAACATATCTGAATAAGGTTTTAATACTCTATTCATAAGGTCCATGAATGTTGCAGGCGCATTGGTCAAACCAAAGGACATAACTAGGAATTAATAATGACCATAATGGGTCCTGAAAATTGTCTTTGGAATATCACATTCGCTTACTCTTAATTGATGGTAGCCAGATCTGAGGTCTATCTTAGAGAAACATGTAGCACCCTAAAGCTGATAAAAAAGATCATCAATTCTTGGAAGAGGATACTTATTCTTAATGGTAACCTTGTTCAACTGGCGGTAATCTATACACATCCTAAGGGAACCATCTTCCTTTCTCACAAATAAGACCGGGGTGCCCCAAGGTGAGACACTTGGTCGAATAAAGCCCTTATCAAGGAGATCTTTCAACTGTTATTTAAGCTCTTTCAACTCTGTTGGTGCCATTCTATATGGTGGAATAGATATAGGACGAGTATCTGGAAGAATATCTATATCGAAGTCTATTTCTCTCTCAGGATGGACTCTGGGAAGATCATCTGGAAAGACTTCTGGAAACTCTTTTACTACTGGAACTGACTGAATATGAGGTATCTAAACACTAGAGTTATTAACTCGGATAAAGTTATAGACACACCCCTTAGAAACTAACTTCCTTGCCTTAAGGTACGAAATGAAACGACCCTTAGGCACTGCTAAACTACTTTTCCACTCTAAGAGTGGCTCATTTGGAAACTGAAACTTAACAACTCGAGTTCTACAATCAACTGAGGCATAAAAGGCATGAAGCAAGTCCATACCAAGAATGACATCAAAATCTACCATGTCTAACTCAACTAAATCCTTCATTGTACTCTTGTGATTGACGGAAATGGGACAATCATGATAAACTCTCTCTACTATAATAGACTCACCAACAGGTGTAGAAACACTAAAGGGTTCACTAAGTTGTTCAGGAATAACATCAAAATTCATTGCAACATACGGAATTACAAAGGATAAACTCGCTCTTGGGTCTAGCAAAGCATAAACATTAGAGTTAAAGACTTGGATCATACCAGTGACAACATCTGGCGAATCCTCTTGCTCTTAGCGACTGGTGATAGCATATATGCGGTTTTATCCTCCGCCAGTACCTGAAGTAGCTCCTCTAGGTGTAGCTCTATCTGGTGGAGCAACTGAAGAAGACTGGGCTCTATTGCCCCCACTACTGTTACCCTACTTGTTGTTTGGACACTCTCGCATGAAGTGACCACTCTAGCCACACTTAAAGCAATCAGTGGAGACATCACGACACGTACCTGAGTGGTTCCTACCACACTTAGCACATGTAGGAGGTTTACTACCCCTTTGTGCCACACTGCCCTGAGAATAGGCAGGTTTGGCTCTGAAATTCTGACTATTGTACTCACTTTTGTTCTTTTGTGCAGGTGCACTAGCAGATGATAGAGCATGTCCCTTATGTTTCTGTTGGAAGGATGACCGGTTGGCATTATTCTTCTGCTGCCCGGACTCATTCCCTATCTTGGCTCTCTTATTCTTTAACTCTTCTCTATCCCTCAACTTTTATTCCTCAACCTGCTGCACAAAAACCATCAACCTTGCTATATCCATGTCACATATTAGCATTGCAGCCTTATCTTTCTTACTCGATAGACAAGACAACTCAGCAACAAACAAACTCATTCTGCTCCTAATGTCAGCAACCATCTCCGGAGCATATCGGGAAAGTTGTGTGAACCTCAGACTATACTCATGAATGCTCAAAGAATCCTTCTTAAGAGTGAGGAACTCTCGTACCTTTGCCTCTCTTAGTTCACGGGGAATGCCCAAGAAGGCCTCCTCAAACAAAGCCCAGCTCGCAAGTGGTGCTCTCTCAACTTGGTTCTTCTTCCATTGGTCGAACCATATCCTACAGACACCCTTCATCTGGTATGCAGCTAGTTCCACCCTCTCATCATCAGCAACATGCATGATTTTGAAAACTTTTTTAAGTTCTACAACAAAATTCTCTGGATCCTCCGTAACACTTGAACCTGTGAAGCTTGGAGGATTCATCCTTAAGAACTCGCGGATCCTCGAAGTGTCATCTACTTTCTGTCGATTCCCTCTCTGCTGCCCAGCTTGGTTGGTCATAACTTGGCTCAACATTTAGATAGCCTCACGGAACTCAGCATTGGTGACCTCTCCTTGGGGTTGCACTTCTGGTGCATTAGGTACCCATTCTTCATGTGGTTCAACATTCGTCCTAATCGGACGACCTCTGACAGCTCTTCGTGGAGGCATGATCTGAAAGACACGCGCAAGCACGAGTTAGAAGGAAACTTTTTAGAGATCAAACTCTAATGCACGAACTAAGTATGAAAAAAGTGAGATAATTTCCTAAGTGTTGCAGCCTCTTAATTATAGATGTGGCATGCTTCACACTGATAACTAGGACTCTACAGACACGACTTCATAGACTCCCTAGGACTCTTGAACTCTGGGCTCTGATAACAAGTTTGTCACACCCTGAGCCTACACCCTGGGTGGGACTGGCACTCGAGAACCATTGTTGGCTCCATGCGAACCCTTGGTCTGGCTTACTTACTCAGCGGAAGACTTAATTCATGAAGAAAAATACTTGTAAAAGTAAACTGAACTGCTCAATAAACACTTAGAATGTATCAAGATAACATTTATTGGCCAAGAATGGAAACTCAAGTATCAACCATTAAAATAGGGAATAAAAACTCAAGAACAAACATCTGACTGTCTATGAAGCCTCTAAACACCTAAGATGGATGTCGGCACAAGACCCACGACATCCTAATGAAATAATAATAATACTGAAAGCAATGAAAGGGATCCTCCGGAAAGCAAGGAGGCTCACCACAGACTCTGAGTGCTCAATTAGATCAACGATGTGCTGGATGCTGATCCTGGTTACCTGTGTCTGCATCATAAGAAAATGCAGGCCAAATGGCATCAGTACATTGAAAGTGCGAGTATGCGAGGGGGATTCTAAAATAAGACATAAGCTTGAAAGGAACTGAAAAACTTACCTGGCTCAACTCAACTTACATGAACTCATTTCAATATAAAGCAGTTTAAAACAAAACAGGTGCAATATAAAGAAAAGCTATTTAAAACATGGATGTCAACTCTGTGTAATTTGGAAATACACTAATACTCTATATGTATGCAAAGATAAAAGTATAACTCTGAAATATATGTAAAAATACAACTAAACTGTGTCTATAAGAATACAATTACTTATGTGGGAGTTTCTCTAACCGACAAACATCACTTAAGAGTTATTGTGATGATACAATGTTTTGCCTCACGCTGCCAAGGTCGTCCTATACCTTGTCGAGGGTATAGAACCTGACTACTAAGTGGATCCACTAGTCTATTCTGAAAAGCACTAATGGAATCATCTAAAAAGTATGACCCTTTTCTACACATGGTGGCTACATGGTTTATGGGGGCTGGGAGTTGTCTAAACTCTCCCCCATATCGGTGCTCAATACTACTCCCAAAATATGATACTAGCTCTTATGTTTAAAAACATATTTCTTTCTGTGATTTGAGATAATTGCCCAAAAACTTAGCTCAAAGGCTATCTTGGAAATCAAAATTTCCCCTTTTGCTTAATTGTGAAAGCATTTACTCTTTTCTGAAAGCTAGCTCAAAGGCTTTTTGGAAATCAAGGTTTTCTTTTCTTGTTTAAATGTGAAAACATTTAAACTCTTTGGGAATACATAGTCCCCATATACTCTTTGAAGAAATGAAGTTCATTATTTACTCTTTACTCAACTTGAACTTTAAGTCTTAAAACAAAGCTAAAAGCATTTGTAAAAGACTTCTTAAAAGGACTCTAAGAACTTCCTAGACTTGGCTCTAAACTTCCCTTGAATTTGAATTTATGGATTCAATGTTATGATTCATGTTTCTGGATGACTTCTAGATGTTTAGAAATCATTTAGAGTAGTTAGAATCAATAGGAAGTGTTAGTACACTTTAGAAGGACTTAAACGGGCTAAATGACAAAAATCGGGTGGGGGCAGACGATCCTGGCGCGTCCCTGGCGCGCCGCGCCATCCCCTATGTTACTGGGGCTCGTTTCTAGCGCACTGTAGGCATGCCACCCCAGTCTCTCTAGAGCAGATGGGGCGCGCCGCACCAAACCCTCCCCAGGTGAATCTGACAAATTTTTCTTCCCGATTTCTGACCTAAATTCGATTAAACCCAATTCCTTTTCTCAATATCTTCTTAGATTCAGATACCCAAAACATGTACACTAGAATCTAACTCGAAGCAACTCTTAACATAGCTCAGGCATCTCAAGAAAACCAATCAATCCCATATAAGTTCAAGAATCAAACAAGTCAAGAACACAACTCAAGAACATCAAATTCTCAATCTTTTTGGACGAAAATAAAGCTGAATTAAATATGTTTGGCGCGTGGGTGAACTAACCCTATGCTATGTGATCTGACATACCTCGTAGGATTGAATCCTTGGTGAAATCCACAATCAAATCTGAACGTTCTTCATGAATCTTGCCTTTTTTACTATGATATCTGAAAACACACCTAAATCATCCTGATTTAGGACTTATGGTTGTTTGAAGTTGACCAAAAATCCAATTTAACATACTTAACAAATTTTCCATATTTTTATATTCTTTCCAAAAATGACAATTTCCACTTTTTAACTTCTTTCTAGTTCTTTCTAGTTATGGGTGTTACAAAAAAGATATAGTTTAAGCATTAATATATTAGAACAAATACTAGAAAGCCCTTCAAAATAACTACCAATCACCATCTACGATTTGGACCAACGGTCCATAGGTCCTTCTACAGACCGTACTGGTCAACCGTAGAGAGTGGTCAGAGACTCTTAATTTGGCCCACATTCGACGAAACCCATGTACGACTTATAGACCTTCCTATAGAAAGTACATGCTAACCATAGAACTAATTTTACACTTTAAAATTTCACTAACTCTGGGGCTAACCTATGAGACCTATCTACGACTCGAACATGGAATGATAGACCATCTTGGTGAACCATAAAAAAAGGATACTGGGACTTGTTTTGAAAAAATAATTTTCTCACTTCCTACGGTAGCCATGTATAACTCGTAGAAGTTTCTACGGTCCGTAGATGGGACCTGTAGACTCAAACACTAGCCCAAAAACTGCATTTTCTCCCTTTCCAAATCCGAGGTGCCACAATATCTCCCCCTTAGGAACATTCGTCCTTAAATGAAACTCAAGACATTATAAAGAGGGTAGCAAGAAGTCTACAGCCCAACAAAAATACAACTTCATAAAAACACATAACCGAGGAATCATCAACTCTAAGCTCAAACATATTCAAAACATCATTTCAAAGGGTATACATGAAAATCACACTCAAATGTATATAATCATGACAATCAAGTAACCTCATTTTCTTAAAAATCAAGTTTTCATGAGCATTCATGCATGAGGAAATATGAGGATGACTAAGACATAAGGATGCACCATGAGGAACTAAATATCTCAAGCTGGAGTGGTGTTAGAGGGAAAGAGATGAGGGTATCAGGACATCATATCAATCTTGGTTTCCCAAGTAGCACCCTCAACTAACAGATTCCTCCAAACAACCTTTACGAAAGCAACTATTTCTCAACTTTGGAACTTGCCGGTCCAAAATCTCAACCGAAACTTCTTCATAAGAAAGATCCTCTTTGACCCTCAACCCTTCCGATGGAACAATGAATGTCGGATCTTAAATGAATTTCTTCAAAAATGAGACATGGAAAATCGGATGTACTGATGCCAAATCATTAGGCAAATCAATCTCATAAGCAACTTTACCAATACACCTCAAAATTTGATTTGGGCCCACATAACTGGGACTAAGCTTCCCTTTTGTTTCCAAACCTCATCACACCCTTCATGGGTGAGATTTTCAAGTAGACCCAATCATGTACATCAAACTCAAGGTATCTCCTTCAAACATTGGTATAGGACTTTTGTCGACTTTGAGCTGTTTTCAACCTTTCTCTAATAAACTAGATTTTCTCCATGGCCCCATTTATAAACTCGGGACCTATGAAGGCAAACTCACCAACTTAAAACCAACCAATAGAAGATCTACACCTCTCACCATAAAGATCCTCAAATGGAGCCATACTACTGCTTGAATGGTAGCTACTTTTGTAAGCAAACTCAATGAAAGGCAAATGGTCATCCCAATTTCCCTTTAATTCAATCACACAAGCTCTCAACATATCTCCTAAAGTTTAGATAGTGCGCTCTGCTTTTTCAACAGTTTGAGGGTGAAAGGTTGTACTAAGATTAACATGAGTACCAAGGCCCCTTTGGAAATATTTCCAAAAGTGGGAAGTGAATTGGGTACTCCGATTGGAGATAATGGATAAAGGCACCCCATGAAACCTAACCATTTCCCTCAAGTACAACTTAGCATAGTCCTCCGCCGAATAAAAAACCTTGACGAGAATTAAATGAGCCAATTTTGTCATTCGATCTAGAATAACCTAAATCGAGTCATGTTTTCGTTTGGTGTGGGGTAAACCAACAATAAAGTCTATATTCAAATCTTCCTACTTCCAAGTAGGAATACTAATATCTTGGGATAAACCTCCCAGCTTTGGATGCTGAACTTGTACTTGATGACAATTAGGACACTTAACCAAAAAATTTAGTAATACCCTACTTCATCACCTTCCACCAATAGACCTCCCACAAGTCATGGTACATCTTGGTGGCTCCCGGATGAATGGAATATCGAGAACTATGGGCTTTCGATAAAATTTACTCCCTCAAATCATCAACATTGGGAACACACAAATGACCTTGATACCGAAGTACACCATCTCCCCCTTGGTAGAAAGCGTTAAAATACTTTTTAAGAACAACTTCCTTCAATTCCACCAAAATTGGATCGAGACCTTACTTAGCCTTAACATATGACACAAAAGATGATTTTGCACCATTATGTACCATAACACCGCCTTTGGTGGAGTCGACCAACTGAACACCCAATCAGGACAATCTATGAATATCTCTAACCAACTCATTTTGATCATCATTAATATGAGCGACACTTTCCATCAATAACCTACTAAGAGCATCAGCCACCACATTATCCTTGCCGAGGTGATAGAAGCCACTTAAGTCATAATCCTTTAGTATATCAAGCCACCTTCTTTGGCGAAGATTTTAATCATTTTTCTTAAACACATATTGTAAACTTTTATGGTCGGTAAAGACAATAACATGAACACCATATAAGTAATGCCTCCAAATCTTTAAGGCAAAAACAACTGCTACTAGTTCCAAATCATTGGTGGGATAGTTCTTTTCATGAATCTTAAGTTGTCATGAAACATAAGAAATAACTTTCCCATTTTGCATAAGGACACATCATAGACCAACTCTTAAAGCATCACAATAAACCACAAACCGATTGGATCCATCTTGTAAAGTCAACATGAGAGCGGAGGTAAGTCTATCCATCAATTTTTGAAAACTCTTTTCACACAGTTCACACCATATGCACTTAACCTTCTTTTGGGTCAATGTCGTCAATGGAGAAACAATCGAAGAAAACTCTTCCACAAACCTTCTTTAGTAACTGGCCAAACCCAAGAAAGTTTGAATATTCGAAAGGGATAGAGGTCTAAGTCAACTCTTAACCGCATCTATCTTCTTAGGATCTACCTCAATACCCTTACCGGAAACAATGTGACCCAGAAGAGCAACGAATCTTAGCCAAAACTCACATTTACTAAACTTTGCAAATAGTTGTTGGTCCCTGAGGACTTGCAAAACATTCCTCAAATGATTGGCATGCTCATCCTCGCTCCTTGAGTAAATCAAGATATCATCGATAAACACAATCACAAACATATCCAGTTATTGTCTAAACACCATATTCATCGTATCCACAAATATGGTCGAAGCATTGGTCAAACCAAAAAAAATATTACCAAAAACTCATAATGAGCATATCGAGTTTGAAAGTTCATCTTCAGAATGTCATCTTCCTTCATCCTTAATTGGTGATAACTCGACCGGAGGTCAATCTTAGAGAAGTAACTCGCTTCTTGTAGTTGATCAAACAAATCATTTATCCTTAGAATATGATACTTATTCTTAATGGTAATCTTTTTCAATTGCGGGTAGTCAATACACATGTAAATTGAACCATCTTTCTTTCGAACAAACAAAACTGGAGCAACCCATGGAGAGATACTCGATCAAATGAAACCCTTATCCAAAAATCTTTCAATTACTCTTTTAACTCTTTAAGTTCTAACAGAGCCATACGATAAAGAGGGATAGAGATAGGTTGCGTATCTAGGAGGTGGTCAATACTGAAGTCTATTTCCCTTTCGGGATGAACACCGGGTAATTCATCAGGAAACATTTGCAGAAACCCATTAACAATAGTGACCGACTCAAGAGTAGGGGTTTCAGAAACCATATCCCTAGCCCAAATAAGCTGATATATACAACCCTTAGTCATTTTTCTAGCTTCAATACAAGAAACAAATTGACCCTTAGGCATCAAATTTCCCCCTTTCCGCTCTAGGATGGGTTCATTTGGAAACTGAAACCTGACTACTTTAGATCTACAATCTATAGAAGCATAACAAGAATTCAGCTAATCCATACCAAGAGTAACATCGAAATCTAACATATCAAGCTCTACAAGATCAACATAAGTGACTCTATGGGATAAGGAGATAGGAAACTTTCTATAGACTCTCTTAGCCACAATAGAATCACCAATAAGAGTAGAGACAAAAAAAAGATCTAACAACACATTCAGAGAAACATCAAATCTCATTGACATATATGGCATCACAAAAGAGAAGGTAGCACCGGGATCAAGCAAAGTATAAACATTAAGATGGAAGACTTTCAACATACCGGTAACCACATCGGGAGAACCCTCTTGATCATGATGAAGGGTAAATTTCAGCCAGCGACGATTATCTATTTCATGCATAGCAACCGAGGGACAATCCCTTATCTTATGATTTGTCTTGCCACACCCAAAACATCCATCGGAATCGGCTAGGCCTTTACCCTCATGCTTTGTTCCACACCTAGCACAAGTAGACAATGAAGATCCACCATTGTTTCCTCCTTGAGGTCTTGGGTAAGACACCCTATCTTCGTTGAATTTAGGAGCAACAACATTGGGGTAACCTTGATAGGAAAACTTTTGTCGAGACTTAGAATGACCATGTCCATCGGACCTCGAATGTGAAAAGTCACTATCACCAGTCCTTGCCTTCTTTATCTCCCTAGATTTTTCCTTAAGTTTCTCCTCTTCTATTTGTTGAGCATGGACCATTACACGAGAGATGTCCATGTCATTGATGAGCATGGTGGTACGACATTCTTTGACAGCTATCTCGAACACTCCCGAAATAAACTTGCTCATCCTTGCCCTAGGATCAGTAACCATAGTAGGAGTGTATCTAGACAATTGTGTGAACTTCAAGGCATACTCCTTCACACTCATGTTTTCTTGATGAAGATTGATTAATTCAAGTACATTTGCCTCCCTGATCTTAAGGGGAAAGAAACTATCAAGGAAAGCAACCTTAAACTTCTCCCAATCAAGAGGACTCGCATTTATCGCCCTCTCTTCCTTTCATTGGTTGAATCGTACTTGAGCAACACCCTTAAGTTTATAAGCCGCCAATTCTGCCTTTTCCATAGGCATCACTCCTATGATCATCAACACCTTATACATCTCATCAATAAACTCTAGAGGATCTTCCTCAACCTTGGAACCATGAAATCTGAAGGATTCATTCTAGTGAAGTCTCTCACTCTAGTTGTTGTCGTACCCAAATTTGGGTTCACGGGGACCACAACCTCCCTATTGGCTTGAGTTGTCATGGCTTGATCCAATATTTGAAAAGTAGCCCTAAACTCTACATTATTCACTTGTATGGCCAAAGGATTGGCTAGTTATTGAGGAACTCCTGCAGGAGCTTGTCGTTCCACATTCTCACCCACAGTCCTTCTAATATATGCTCTTCGAGTGGCCATATCTTGAAATACATCGGATAAGGATTAGAAGAGAAACATATAGAGTTAAACTATATCGCATGAATTTAGAGTGATGAAAGAAGTGGAGTTTCTAAACATCTTATAGTCTCTTATTAATAAATGTGGCGCGATTCCCACTCATGAACAAGACTCTACTCTGTGTGGCTTATGAGACATCCTGGGACGTTTCTAAACATTGTGCACTGAATAACAAGTTTGTCATGAACCAAAGTAGACCCTAGGTGTAACATGGCGTATAAGACCCTACGTGGCCCTACACAAGCCGCTTAACATACATCATACTAGATAATAGAAGTAAAGAGTTCAAAAGTAGCATTTCATATAAAAGAGTTTGACAAAAATGGAAGTGTAAACATAAGTCTCAAAGGCATCTATTAGATCATAAGGAAAGTGATTGGGATATAATCCATACATTACATACAAAGTATGAAACGAAAATAACATGACAGTGATAAAAGAATCTTCGCCCTCAGATCATGAGGACTCACCAATCTTTAAAGCTCAAACGAATCAACTAGCCACGAGTATGGGGAATAGGAGTGTCGGACCTTACATTAGTGAAAATGTGTACGTAGGCACAAGTATGTATTAGTACATGGAATGTACAAGTATAATAGAAATGCATAAGAGTTATGAAATCATGCTAGGAGGACTTTATATGGCATGCAATGACCAAGCTAAATAATAAAATAGCATGCTAGAAATCATAAGTCATAATCACTGTCAATGCAAGCTAAACATCTTATAAAACACATGTGAGATACTTAAGAAAGTAACCTTAGTTTATTATTATTAGAAGTTTGCTTTTAACCGACATAGACCATGTGAAATATAACATGGAATCCGGTGTCTATCCCACACTAAAAAGAGATGTACTCACTTTCCAAGGTAAGAACCATAAACTTGAGCTTAAAAGGATCCACTACTTAATGTATATCTAAGACAAACCTATGGAGGCACATAGTTATGGGACATGGGTAATTGTCGCTAGTCAAATCAGTGTTAAGCATAAATCTCACGAAATAGTCATTAATCTTAACTTGTCTTACTATCCATGAAAAGACACAATTAAGTAGTCAATCCAAGCTAGAGTTCATATAGTATAGCTCCTTAATCTTGATTCAATTTTCGGAGAAAATCTTTCAACCTTATAAATCATTTTTGTGAGAAAACCCTTTCACAATCATGTATTGAGTAGTATGTGAGACATCCTTTCACAACAACAACAACACCGTTGCTTTAATCTCAAAGCAACCTTAAATAAATTACATCAATTTCATAAAGAAACATGCATATCTTCATAAATTCATCTTTCATAGTTCATAAGCTTCATAATGTGATCAAATCTAAAAGGCATGGATCATGCAAGGGTTCATGTGAAATTCAACTTAAAAACATGTAATTACTTTAATTCATGCATAAAAAGATAGAAAACAATCAATTGGATAATAATTAAAAGAACCCATCAGATTGAATAAAACCCTAATTTAATTAGGAGATTTTAACTTGTAAAATTGGAGGATTTAGGAACCCTATGGAGGAAAGGACTCCATAGGTAAATACTATCATACCTTGATGTCAAAATCCCACAATGATTGGGAATTAAAGAGTTCTAGTTGAGCCCTAGTTCTTCTTCTTCTTATTCCTTAGTATTGAGAGAATTTGGGAGGATGACTCTGGTTAGTTTTAGGGAATTTGGAAATAAGTTGAAAAGTGGTTAGTTTAGGGCTTAAAACATTATATAGGGCTTAGGGTGGAAGGAAAAATGAGATAGTTTAGGCATTAATCGATTAGGGAAAAGACTAAAAAGCCCTTCAAAATAACGGTCGACCACCATCTACGGTTTAGACCTACGGTCTGTAGGTCCTTCTACCGACCGTACTAGTCAACTGTAGAAAGTGGTTAGAGACTCTTAATTTGGCCAACATTCAACGAAACTCATGTACAACTCGTAGGTCTCCCTACGGACTGTACATGCTAACCGTAGAACCAACTTTACACTTTAAAATTTCAGTAATTCTGGAGCTGACCTACGAGACCTATCTACGACTTGTACATGAAATGGCGAGTTGTCCTGGTGAACCGTAAAAGGGTACTGGAACTTGTTTTGAAAGAATTATTTTTGCACTTCCTACGGTTTCCATCTACAGCCCGTAGAAGCTTCTACGGTCTATATATGGGACCGGCAAACATAAACACCAGCCCAAAAACTGTATTTCCCCCCTTTCCAAATATGATGTGTCGCAAAATTCAGCACAATGATCCCATTCTTCTTAAAATTGAAAATTTCCATCCCTATGCTATATGAATCATGATATATTCACTCATGTTTCACAGTATACTCAGTCCAATGAGCTCATGATATACCCTTAATGGATAGTGAAATCACCCTACGTCATGCATATTCTCACATCAGATTTCTCGAAAGATTGGTGCTTATGATTTTTCTTCTATAAGCCCTTCCGTTGATCCTCTTTTGGTGTTGATAGTAGTTGTGAGTTGGTTTAGATAAGTGGGTAGATGACTATTAAGGTGAATATGATAGTAGGCTTATTCTATATAAAGTTTTTATTGGGGAGGAAGACCAAAATGAGGCTTGGTTATATGTAGTATCTAGATGAAAATATTTGGTATATGTTATGCAGTAATTAATGAATTTTTAGTTGGTATAGATAATAAGAAGGTGAAAAAATTGTAAAAAAATTGGTTACCTAGAAGTCCACGAAGTGGTTATAGTAATAGGTTTGAATAAGGTGTTGATATAAATATGGATAAAGCACTAAGCGCTCCCTAATTAGAATTCGAGGTTTGTTGAATGTGTTTGTAATAAGAAGTAGTATTCTTGAGATAATAGTCCCTATAGAGATACAGAACATGAATATTGTGGTTTAGACTAGTATGATCATCTTTTGTGCAACACCTTGTGACTTCGAGTTAGGCTTGAACATGATAAGAGATTGCACTTAGATTCAAACCTTGGTAGGAGTAAGCATATGTACCCTTGTGAGGAGCTATATATTGTAACTAATTAAGTGTGGTATTTAGAAGGAGGAGCGTAGTTTACAAGTATTCTAAGTTTAAAAGTTATTAGTCATATCGCTTAAGGCATAGTAGTCCTATTTTTGTTTTATGCCAAGGTACCCGTTTTTCATATCAAACACCTTCAGATAACTCATGTTCAAATAGATAGCATTCATACTTTATAAACCTATGTTGGAGGACTCGGATACTTAAGACTCTGTTTATGTTTCATATTAAGATGTTTCATGTGAAACATCCGCGTGATTATTTTTCCAAAATGTTATGAGGAATTTTGATGATAACATTTGAGGTAATAGCCTTCCTCCTATGGTGATTCTTAAAATATTTATGTCATGATTTGTAAGCTAGTTATTTTATGCGAATGTTCGTGCGTTGTGTGTCGTAGTGAGTTCCAAACTCATAGTATAAACCAACTCCACTAATGTTGGCAAGAAAGTTCAGAAGTCATACAGATAATAAGAGTTTATCCTTTCTATTCTAGTCCAACTTGAACATCATTTGAAGACGAATGATCCCAAGTGTGAGATATTGTAATACCCCAAAATTTATATTATAAGCTAAGATATGAACTATTCTTTGTATTCATATCGACTCGTACCAAATGATTCCTAGTTTTTCATGTGCATTAAGGTTCATTACTCGGACGTGATTTAGGGTCATTAGGGACCTCTAGCACTAAGCCGAGTTCAAAACCGTTTTTACTCGCAAAGTTTTTCCATAAAACCAAGGAAGGGACAACTTAAAAAAACTATATCTCTCATAATATGAAGAGCTAGATAACCCACATACTATCAAATTAAACGTCTGACAGTCTTCTTTCCAATGCCACAAAGTTTACATCAATCGAAATTTGAAGTAAAACATTATGAACATTTTACCAGAGACACTTCAATTTGATATTTCAGTTTCCAATGAAATGGAAAAAACCAGTTGTAAAGGCATTTACGGGTCATAGTGTCAAGTCATAAAATGGTATAAGAGGCTCAAAATTTACACCTGAATTCCATATATCCAATTCATGAGCCTTGAATCATTTTACGGGTTGTAAAAGGATTGATAGATAATGTATATTACCCATATATCATGTATATCATCTGTATATAAAAAAATCCAGATATCATAAAACGTTATTGAGTTTCTTTTTTCACTTTTCACCCCTTTGTAGACCCCCTTAAAAGATTGCTTCAACCCTACTAAGTTTTGGTAAGTATTTTTCATGATCTTACAACATATATCCTTGAATTTCTACAAGATTCTAACACCAAATCCTCTTCCTTTCTTTTGTCTTTTTTCATGTGTAGAATACATTTCATGTTTTAAAGGAGTTTTTCAAGAAAGAGTTCAAGAAAATATATTTTTGCTTCAATTTTATTATTTAAGAAGAATTTCAAGAAGTGTTAAAAGTGTTTTAAGAAAGTATATTTTGTTTCTAGTGCATTAGTTTAGAATATATTCAAGAAAATATATTTTTGCATCAAGATACAGAAAGAAAGTATAGACAGTTTCGTAAAGAAAGCATGTTCGGCTTTAAAATAAACATATCTTTATTTTGAGAAAGTACAATTAGTGTTTCATAAAACAATAACCTTTTAAAGCAAATCTAGTACAGGTATACATAAACCTTTTTTAAGTATTATGTCAAGATAGAGAATATTAGTTTTCCATAAAGTGAGACATTTTTCCTAAATGGGACATAATACAGTTATTTAGAATTATTTGTATTATTTTTTAGAGTAGTAAGGATTCAGATAATCCAAACCTTGTAACTGTGCCGCCATCGTAGGATAGGATTGTGTTATTGATTCGGGTGACTCCTTAGAAAGTCCCGGGTAAGGGCGGCTCAGATATTGGATCCAATATTTAAATTCATCCTTTATCCTAGCAAGGTATAAAATGGCTCTAACAACGCGTGCAAGATAGTATATCATCACGATGTTCAAAGTGATGGTTGTTGGTTAGAGAAAATCTTCAAAAAAATTAAAGTTATATTATTTTCAGTATTTGCTATTATTGATTATATTCAGTTTCGAAGTTTTGTTGTTAAAGCATGTTCATGTTTTACTATTTAGTTGACCTTTTTTGTCATGGCCCAAAGTATACCCTAGGTGTAACATGGCGTATAGAACATCAAAAGGCCCTCATATCATAAAATAGTTTGGCAAAGCAGAAGTCGAACATAGTCTCAATAATCCATCTAATACATCAAAATAAGTGTTTGTGACATAATTCATACACCACGAACAATGTCTGAAAACTGAAATTAAAAAAAATCTATAAAAGTATCTTGGTCCTCGGAAAATGAGGACTCTCCAATCTCTCAATCAACAAAAGAGATCAACTAGACACAAGTATGCAAGGTAGGAGTGTTGGACCCTACATTAGTGAAAAAATGTAGACCATTAGTACATAGAATGTACTAAGTATGATAGCAATGCACATACATTATGAAATCATGCTAAAAGAACTTTACATGACATGCAATGACCAAGCTAAAAAACAAGATAAGAGGTTAGAAAACACAAGCTGTAATCCTGGTCAATGCAGGCTTAGCAAATTTAAAACACTTGGTGAGATACTTTGAAAGTAACTTAGTTTATTATTATGGGATATTTACATTTAACTAACAGGTGAGATAAAACATGAAATCTGGTGTCTATCCCACTGTGAAAAGAGATTTCCCACTTGCCAAGGTAAGGACCATAAACTGCTAGCTTACATGAATCCACTAGCTAAGACATCCTACGGGGGCACGTAGTTAGGGACAAAGAGATTGCTACTAGAGACCCAAACTCTACTAATAGGAGAGCCTACATCGCAATATCCTCTCAGTGCTAAGTAAAATCCCATGAAATAATCATTTATCATACTCACTTCATCATCCATGGAAAGGCACAATTAAGCTATCAATCCAAGCTAAAGTCATTTAGAATAGCTCCTTAAATCTTGATTCAACATAGGTGAGAAAACCTTTAAACCTTATGAATCCTTATGTGAGAAAAACTTTCACAATTTCGTTGATACTTTCATCTTAAAAGCATCCTCAAATCATATGCATCAATTTCATAAAAACATGCATATCTTCTTAAATTCATATTTCATAGTTCAGAAGCTTCAGCACGTGTTCATAGTCAAAAATCATGGATCATGCATAGATTGATATAATTCAACTCAAAATCATATAAATACTTCAATTCATGCATTAGAAGATAGAAAACAACTAAATGAATTATAATTGAGAAGAACCCATGGAAATTGAATAAAATCCTACCTTTGAATTGAGAATTAAACTTGTACAATTGGAATCTTTGGGGACCCAATGAAAGAAAGGACTTCATAGGTGTTAGTAAGCTATGGTAAATTGGAGACCAAGAAGTGAAACTTTAGCTTCTTCTTCCTTAGCTTGAGAGAGAAATTTGGGTTTGGGGGGGGGGGGGGGGGGGGGGGCT